>JAHWXV010442863.1:0-12575 GCA_024586415.1 Phrixothrix hirtus
AATTCAGGAAAAACAATTAATTCTATGGCAGTCCAGTAATAGTGATCACGAAGCTGCTACAGTTAATGCTAATTACATAGAAAATTTTAATTTTTGAGAACTTAGAAACCAAATTTATATTGTTTATTCGTGAATTTATCAAATCGAAACCTCTTTTTAAAAACGCGGTAATTTTAAATGCGCTGTGTAGATATTGGAAATACTTAATTATATGTTACTTAAAAATAGCAAAATACATTTGCCCCTTTTGTAACTTTTGTAAATAAATATTTTTGATATAAATTTCATATCGCGTATTTTTCTTTATTTAAAAACTTAAATTAGAATAATAACATTTTGCAAACATCCGAAAGCGGAATTAGATAGGGCTATCAGTTTTTAAATTTAATTCAATAAAGTGTTTATGTTTATCATTAGTTACAAACATCTTAATTAACAAAAATTATATTTTTATTAAAATAGCATACATTTCTAAAATATTTTTTGAATTATATTACATTTTAAGTAAATACTTATATATGAATAAAATATTTTTTAATTTTCCTTTTATACATTAAACAATGTATTATTATACATAATATATGTATGAATATTTAAATAATTGCAAGTCCTTTTATTAAAAAATATGCATTTTGAATTTTGGCGGGGCATATGCGACGGTGTTTTTAACCTGATAAATTCTTAAGTTTGAAATAAGTAATTATTTTTGTTAGGGATTTTTTCTCTTAAGTTAAAATTTGAATATCTTAGCGTCATAAATCAAGTATTTAAATAATTTTTACAAGTCCACCGGCTTTTTTGTTAAATTATTTTTGAATTTTAGCGGGACATACGCTACGTTACTGTTTAGCCCGATAAGTACTAATACGACATTCAAACATTACATTTACAGGCAGCACTCGTAGTCCAATGCTAAGTTCCGTTACTAAGCAATTTCCAGCCGGAAAACTCGAGTTCGAATCGCGAAGAGAATTAAAAAAATCTGACGTCATACACGCGCACACACACATACACACATACACACACACACACACATACACACACACACACACACACACACACACACACACACACATACACACACACACACACACACACTACTAAGGTTTCCGCAAAACCTAAACTTCCTACTTCTAACGTTATATGGCGCCATATTTAGCCAAGTTACATACCGAACTGAGATTTCTACTTCTAACGTTAGATGGCGCTATATTCAGTTAAGTTACACTATTCACAGATACTTCCAACTTCTAACGCTAGATGACGCCACTTTTCGTAAATGCCAATATGGCCGAAATGTCACGTGGTGGGTGTAGCTCAACATGACCATTATCAATAACTTCCTACTTCTAACGTTATATGGTGCTATATTTAATTAAGTTACATACCGAACTGAGCTTTCAACATCTAACGTTAGATGGCGCTATATTCAGCTAAGTTACACTATCCACAGATACTTGCAACTTCTAACGCTAGATGACGCCACTTTTTGCAAATGCCAAAATGGCCGAAATGTCACGTGGTGGGTGTAGCTCAACATGACCATTTTCGATATGTCCGATATGTCACGTGACTTAAGCGCCCCCACGTGGCTGAGATACCTACTACTAGTGCTGCATCCCCTTTGCTAGAGGGCCCCATTCTTTGGTCGCCACCTTTAAATCCACTTCCGCTCGGGAATCGGATTTGTTGTACTATTGTCATAACCCATATTGTCTAAATATGTTTGGAAAGGTATAATTAAATATATCAATGCAGAAAGGAAATCCTACTGTTTATTTAATGCGACTTAAATTTGTGACATAATTTTAATAGGTGTGTGATGTGAATATGATCTTAAAACTACTTGTATATAAAGTACTGAGTTAATCCTTTAATTCATAATGGAATTTTTGTTCATACCTTATCCCATTATACAGGGTGTTTGTGATGTAAGACAATACCTTAACAGCAGACATCTTAATATACACTACATGAAACGTTTATATACTATTTGTCTAAATTGCATAGTTTTCGAAATATGTGCAATTAAGGTTTTCAGCCCGTCCCTGACTTTTAACTTGGTCTGCTGTGTAGAACAAGAAATGGCTGGTCGACTTTACAACTATAACCAGTGACCGATGCTGGACAAACGGTTTCGGTATGATGCATACGATTTCATACTAACATTAGTGACTGTTCCAAGCTGTTTATTCTACAAACACGCTAATTATAATTTAAAATAAAATGTTTTATGTTCTTCTTTAACATTTCTAGTGGTGGTAATCGTGCAAGTTTACAATTTCTTTAAAATAAAAACTAGGTTTTTACTTAATAGATACCATTTTTGACATTTAAATAAGTTTTGCTTTTAAAAAGCCATTTTAACATGAAGTTAAATCATTTTTGAAAAATATCTTCATTATTATTAATTTTGCAATCACTTGTGTTGTATACATAATTAAAATTATGCGCAAATAGTTAAAAATCTATATGCTAAGTAGATTTGATAAAATTTTATGTAACTTGTATGGAGTAAAAAGTAACTTCATGTATATTAATGAGGATTGAACATACGTCAATTTAAGATATTTATCAAATAAGTTTATAATAATTAATGCACAAATAATTATAATTAACAAGTAATTATGTTATAGTACAAGCAAACTTAGATGATATAAAGAAATACATTAGATTAGTTTTTATTAAAACAGCTGGCGACCTTGACTCGAAAAAGAACATTCGTACTAAAACAAAGTGGTGTTTATGTTTTTAAGAGTTTGTTTAAGTGCCTTTTCACACGAAGCCAGCGATGGTCGACGCGCGTGATAACCACCTATGTCGAATTTCAGAGTATTGCTTTTAATGAACACTTACACACGAGCCACTTTGTGCGCGACTTGGTGTTCAGAGGCACGGTAACTGCTGTATAGTGTCTGGCCCTCGCCACAAACAACGACTAGACACCGATTTCTTTGTAGCGAGGCATTACTTTTAATCATTGCGTACACACGAGCTACTTTTTGTGTTAGACACTGTGCAATTATCACGTGGATGCTCCGATACTATATGCAGTCGTCGTGTGGTGTTTGTCCCTCGGAGTATTCCTCGCAGTATTCTCAAAAGTTTTTCGTGAGTTTTTATGGACATGCGAAAATATTGAAAGCGGCAAGTGGATGTGTTGGACACGTGTGTCGGACACGTCGGCTATGTGTGAAAAGGCGCGACACCGGTGATCGCCGCGCCTGCCGACACCGATGGCTACGTGTGAAAAGGCACTAATAGTAAAAAATATAAAGGCCTGTATTCATGATAGATTTTTATGTGAAAATCTACACATATTTTTTTAAATTACAATATAGGACACCTTGTATTTTACATCTCTGAAAACATGTTGAGTGTTGTATCAATATTTGGAAATTTTTTTGACTGATGTCTGCTAAACCCATGTTTAATACAACGGTTTGGTGTGAATATAAAAGTTCTTTACTAAGAAATTGGCATCAATTAGAGAAGTACGAAGATTCGATGCAGCAGGTAATATTGTGATATTTTGGATTAGTGCGGCAGATATTTGACTGTAATGAAAAAGAAAGGAATAATTTTATTCAACCCTACTCAAGAACTTTTATCATTTATACTAAATGGGACAGTGTATGTTTGATAAACACTGATTTAAGGTCACCTGATTAAGCTTTAGTATTTCTTACCACAAAGTTAGAATAGAAGTCTTTAAATTCTTGAATTGATCTCTACTATTTAATATTTCAATAAAGGTAATAAATTTTGCAGTTCTCTAATCAACGCCCATCCTAAATAAATCAAAGTAACATCCTGAATTTTTATAATTCTCCTTTGTGCTATTACTTCAAAATATCTGGTGTGAGACAACACACGACTTTCTCTTACGTACATAGATATACAAATATACAAATAAATAATTAAAATATTATTTACGCTTATTTAGGGAACGATAATTGTAACGGTCACCCATCCCAATTACTGGACAAGAAAAACGATGTTTAACTCCAAAGATTTTCTCTAATAACTCGCTTAAACGAAACCGCCAAGTTTTAAAAAAATTGTTAAAGCTGTTTTCGAGAAAATCTCAAAAAGCTTAAAAATTGCAAGAATAAAGTGCCACTTATGACCAACCGATTTTAACTAAATTCTTGCCGTATAATGTACGGAAGATAGAAAACCTTAATATAAAATTTCATTTTTATATGATGTTTAGTTTTTGAGATATGCTGTTAATAACTAATAAGTACTTTAAGTACTTCCGGTTACTCGATTTTTAAAAATGTATTAGAGAAACTCCTTGGTTCACATAAAATCTAATCAAGTAGCTAAGAAATATACTAAGCTTAAAAAAATCGTTAGGGCTGATTTAAAGAAAATCGCGAAAACGAAAAATTTCGAAAATATCTAAAAATGACAGAAATAAAGTGGCACTTGCGGTTATTCGATTTTAACCAAATTCCTAATTTTGCACAAACAGGCGATTATGACCTTAAATATAAATTTTTATTTAGCTAGCACTTTTAGTTTCATGGTTATTTTATCTAGTTAACTGTAAAAGTACACCCTGATAAATTGCTTAAATTATATGAAAGAGCTTTAAATAGCTGAGAAATATAGTAAATTTTAAACAAATCATTTGTGCCGATTTTGAGAAAATCGCGAAAACCAAAAAATAACGGGAGTAAAGTGAAATCGTTGTGGTTGGGTGCCAGAATGGATACAAACTTAAATATAATTTATATACGACTTTTTGTTTTCGACATATCGTGTTCACACGCACATAAACACGTATGTAGGCACGCGCGCGCTGTCTCGCACGCACACGTACCCTCACGTTCGCTCGTCAACTGTAGGCACGCATATACGCCTGCCCACCATCCACCTCCTGCTCCTGCGCGACCGCACGCACATGCGTCCACACGCACGAACACACTCACGCAACACGCACGCCCGCCGCCCTCCTGCTTGCACGCCTGTACATCCGCATGCACCATACACCGACCAATTTCTAAAATCATGTTAAGTGGACTTATAGGCAACAGAAAGATATATTTTCGTTAAGGATTAGAATCGAAAATTTTGATCTAAAATGGTTCTCCCTGTAATATATTACATATAGGTAAGAGAGAGTAATAAAACGAAGTGGACTAGCCCTTAACCAGTGATGTTGGCATATCAGACCGCTACCTATATTTGTTTTTCCCTTTGATTATATATACTATATATGGATATAGCATATACTTTAATAATTGAAGCCAAGAAAGAGATAGATAGTGTATATACTAGATTATTATGCGCATTACTAGATCATAACCAATAGAAATTAATAAAATTCTATATATTAGAATGTAAGTTTAAGGGGAGGAAAATTTTAAATTACCTGCTTACAGAATTAGATTTACTTGTGTAAAATTATATTAATACCTCTTATTCGAACACATAATTTTACATTTACAGTTTATTAATAAAGCATATTTTTTCTACTATAACCTCTATGTATGTACTGGACATTTTCCGCCCAGTGATTAAAATGTTATATTTCTGGGAGATACTACAGGCTCTAGACAAAGAATGATGATAGATTTGATTAAATATTCATTTTATCAACAAAACTATTTAAAATGTGAACTTTCATATGCCAAATAAAAACAAATAAGCAAACACTTTTTTATTATAAGGATGTACCTATTAATGGTTAATTAAATATAAATATTGCTTTAATCTATTTAGATTTTAACACTATTAATAATTTATTGAATACAATTGTTAACGCTTTTAGCTAGGGCAACCTGCTTAAATCATTTTAATATCCCAAAACACGACTTAATCTTATAGGTACTAGTTTCTTTGATTGGTATCTCGTCTTGTCCTGGGGCTTTGTTGGGTTTCGCTTGTCTGATAGTATGCAGTACCTCTTCCGTGGTATCTGGGCGTAGTATTGTGTAGTCTGTTAGTCTTAAGCGTCTGTTTACCTCGGTTTGTACTGCATCTATGTTGTCTAGGTCCGCGTTTGTGTAGTCAAGCTTATATTGTCTTTCTAGCGGTGCGGGGGAAGCCTTCGCTTTGTCTTCGTCCGTGCAGGCCAGTCCATTCTCTCCGTGAATTGGTGATATCGTCGTCTGTTTTAGTTTTAGTTTTTTGACTAGACGCCAGAGGTTATCCCCGTTTTGGGGGATAGCGTTTAATGTATAGTCCCATGTTTTCTGTTCGTATTCACAGAGAGCTAATCTGATTTCAGTAGTGAGTCTATTTGCCGTCTGTTTGTCTTATGGGTTAAGTATTCTTTGGTATTGTTGTCTTGCACGGTTTTTTGTTTTATCAGTTCCTGGAAGTGTTTAGGTAGCTTGTTTAGAAGGTGAGGCGGTGGCAAAGGATTGTCAGCACGCTTAATTGATGTTTTTATACTATGGGTTAGCCATTCTACTGAGCTATTTAATTCGATTAGTGTGTATGATTGGTATTTTTCCCATTGTATGGGGCAAGTGTAGTTTATATGCTTGCCAGGATATTTGGCTGCGTACCGTCTCCCTTCTTATGGGCGGTGCCCTCAGACTGACGAGAATGGGGTTGTCGTACGGGTCTAATTTGTTAAGTACTGTCATGGTATAGGGTAGTGTTAGGTTTTCGTTACTATTCTGTTAATTGTTTCCGGTAGTCCGTTGTAACCGTAGTGGGTCCGTTCTATTGGAGCGCCGATTGTAAATTGTCAAGTCTGTGCAAAACGGTATAGTAGTCTGCCAGGTAAGGTGCTTTGCGTTTAAGTCTCCTGCCATAATAGTTTGTACGTTAGGTGTCATGACAAGTTCTAGGTCTCCCGTTTTTAATCTTCGTGTCACTAGGGGGGAATTATACGCCGAAATTAGTCGTAAATGTCGGTGGTGTTTTGCCAAAATTTCTATTCCAACCTATTCTAAATTTTGTATGCCGGGTAGATAAATTTGATGATGTTTTATTGTTGATTTTATGGGGATCATGTTTCCTCCTAGTCGTCTTTGTGACCTGTCTTTTCTATGAGACGCGTAGTTTAGAATTTTGTTTTCACCTGTCGTTTAGGCGTGCCTCGTTTATTAGCATAACATCAATGTCGTGGTTAGCCAGGAATTGTTGCAGTTCTGCTTTTTGGTTTATAGATCCGTTGGCGTTCCAGTATGCTAGCTGTACGTTCGTTGGTATTCTTTTTTGTCTAGCCATTAAAGGCGGCAAGTAGTTCAGTGCGTCCTTATGTGCTGTTTAACAATCCCCTAATTACGTATGTAGAGTCTTTGCGTTACTTAATTTTGCATAATTTTTTGTACTGAATTAAGTGGTTTTGTGATGTCACATTTTTCCGAGGAGAGTAATCAGCGTGGTTATAAATTACTGGTTTCGAAAATTTTGTAGGTTTATCTGAGGTTGGCTATTTTTACTCTCGTTATGGCAGAAATGTTTGTGTTAGTGTTGGTGCCTGTTGCGGCGGCATTAGCGTATGTCCTATTTAACTGTAAGTACGGTGTCGCCTGTTGTCGTAGTTTGGGGTAGCTTGTACATCATTTATAATTGGCTGGATGTGGTTCACCGTAGTTGGCACATGTCGCGGATGTCTCTGTTGTCTTTGTGCACGTTTGTGTGTGATGGTCTGATCCGCATTTTACGCACTTTGGTACTACGTGGCAGCAACGTTGGGAGTGGCCGTAATGTTGACATCTGTGGCATTGTCCTACTGTGTTTCTGCGTCTACGGGATTCTACTCTAACTGATAAGTATAGGACAAATTTTAGATAATATATTTCTTTGCCCTTATCGGTTTTCGCAAATTCGACGTATACTAACGGTATTGGTGTCTTGTCACTGCTTTTCCTCATTCGAGGCCCCGACAGCACCGGTAAGTGTTGCTCTAGCAGATCTGTTTTTATGCCCTTGCCCGTTATGTCTTTGGGTATGCCTCTGAACACTACCCCTAGAGTCTTTTCTTTCGGTAGTTGGTATGTGTGGTACGGTAGGTTAATCTTCGATAGAAAATCGATAGTGTTTGTATAGTTGGTCTCGGTTGCTGGTTGTGGACTGATACTCTCTGTCAGATTTTTGCCTTTGGTTATGGTCACGTTACGTTGTCTTAGTTCTGACAATATGCCGGACCAGTTGGTTTTTGTCCGTAAGACGATTGGTGGGATCTTGTTGTTCGTGTATTGTTTCATTTGCGGGTCTTGTGTGAGGTCATGTTCGTTGCTTTGGTCTTCCTCTGTGAGCAGTTAGAAACAGTTGGTGATTAGTAATTTTGGTGCCGGTTCTTCGGTCTTTCATTTGGAGGACACTGTTTGAAAATCGTCTGAGCTTTCAAGAGTCATTGGTTCGTCTTGGATCAGGGTTTGAGTGGTTGAAGCGGGGTTTTTTGGTTTGGTGTTGGTCGTTGCAGTTGTCTGTATGAGGGTATCAATTAAGTAGCCTGGAGTGTTTATGTAATTTAAAAAGTTCATGTAATTTTCCTGGGATAATGTTTTTTTAGTTGGTGAATGCTTCTTTTGCGTAGTCTGGTAATGTTCTTCTCGACTGTTATGTGCACTTTGTGTTTCTTGTTTGAAATAGAGAAATTAATTGGAAATCCTGCTGCTTGTGAGATTAGGTCTGTAATTTAGTTCCTGAATGCGAAGAACATTAAACTAGTCCGCATTCATTAACAAATCTACGAGGTGTACGGAAAAAATGTGATAAGTGATTCAACCGTAAGGAGATGAGACGAACAGTTTAATGAAGGACGTGATAATGTGCACGATGCTGAATAGAGTGGACAACCATCTTTAGTTAGTGATGAATTGGTTCGTGCAATTGAAGAAAACTTTCAAGCAAACCATAAGTTTGTAATTTCTGCTCTCTCTATGGAATTTCCCAAAATTTCAGGATCACCTGTTCATGAAATTGTTTATGAAATACCAGGTTTTCAGAACCTTTGTACTCGTTGGGTGCCAAAAGCTCTTAATGAAGAACACAAAAAGAAGTGTAAGGAAGTGCACTGTGTTTGTGACACATTGCGACGGTAAAGTTGATGACTTACTTAGCAGTAGAATGACTGAGCATGTAGTGTGAGTAGTTTATGAAACCTCTGAATCAAAATGACAATTGATGGAGTCGAGGCGTACTTCAGTACCAACAAAAATAAAAGCCCAACCATCGAAAGATTAAGTACACAATGTTTTGGGACAGACGCGACATTCTACTAGTGCATTTTTACTGCCTTGTTTAGTGCGAAACGTGTAAAAAGCTGGGTCATGCAATACAGAATAAACACGGAGGAATGCTCACTACCGGAATTGTTTTGATTCACAAGCCCATCATCACTACGAATACCACACAACCAATATAGAGGTTTCGCTGGAAACAATTTAACCATCTGCCATACAGCACGGACTGCGCTCCCAGAGACTTCCATCGTTTTTTGCACCTTTGCAGCATTCATGGCATCAGGTTCAACAATGGTGATAAGATCAAAGAACATATTACAACTTGGTTGATATCACTGGCAACACCTTTTTATGAAGAGGGATTTCAAAAGCTTATACCGTGCTCTAACAAGTGTTGACAAAATGGTGGTAGTTATGTAGAAAAATAGGTTAAGCTTTAAAGATTTTTTCACTAGAAATTTTTTTACTGTATATGTACTTGTTTTCTTTATTATGTCAAACGAGACTTGGTTTGTGGACGTATTTTGTTTGTTATTTTGGTTGTTTCATTCTTTTAAATCATTTGTTTTTGTTAAAAATGATTTTCACTATAGTCATTCTTTGTTACCGTTGTATCTTGTTCTTTTAAGATTTTAGTGTTTTGGTTACCTGATGATACCTTATTAGACGAAACTTGTAGAATTGTTTGATGATTTATTAATAAAAAAAATTAAATATTATAGGTCGGATCACATCTTTTACCTTCTGCCATAACTTAATGCCCTTTGGTAATAGGGAATTATTGTTTACATTTAAATGAATTTTCGCAAATATGAATAATCAAATGAGTTCTTAAACTACAGTTTTGGGTGGAAGTATGATAGAATTGTGATGAGAGCATTTAAAATGTATTTTTCTAGTTTGAGTAAGAAAATGAATTTGTAAGTTACTCTTATGATTTGATTTGTAAGGCTTTTTTCCAGTACACGTATGCAAATGTTTATTTAAATTACCTTCCTGACTTGAACAATATTCACTTTCAAAGTTTTTAAATGGATTTTCTCCAGTATGAGTTCGCAAACAAGTTCTTAAACTACTCTTCTAAGTAAAACTGCACTGAGAGCATTTAAAACGTTTTTCTCCTGGATGAGTAAGTAAATGAGGTCTTAAACTATTCTTGTGAGCATAACTGGAATTACACTGAGAGTATTTAAATGATTTTCTCAAGAATGAGTAGTAAATAAATCTATTTTTAAATTATTCTTATGAGTGTTATAACAACAACTAACATAACAATTCTTTTTCTATCAGAAAATCGAATTGTTATATAATGCAATGGTTGTCTAGATAACGCAGATTAAATTCGACAGAGCGTGCGGTGGGTAGTTCTGTTATAGGATACGTTGTTTGTACGACCACTTACCTTGTAGAAATTTTGCCAATTCTTGTTGATGAGTATTATAAATCACTTCAATTAAAGAATATAAAGATAGATCAGATATGAAGAAATTATCTTTTAGTGCGCCACATTTTTGTATACAAAAAGATAAATGAAAAACGCTCTTGAAACGGTTCTTAAAATTCTTAGATGTCGGCGTTAAGACAACAATGAAACCTAACGTTGGATAACAGAGGTTCTTCACTTTAAAAATCAAAGACATTAAAAATTAGGCTGAATCTAAGTTACACTCGCGAACCTGAAAAATCAAAACACTTGACATAGAAGAGAAAGTACATAAATAAATAAATAAATCGATTTACAAGACCACAAGATTAATTTTTATTGTATCCTGTACAAAATTAATATCAGTATAAATTCATCAATGCACACATTTTAAATATCAGGACAAATACCTTTAGTGCTATAGAAAAGATAAATTGGCATTTTGAAAGGCATAAATTTGAAAATTAATACATGGGCAAATATGTCTAAATAGCCAAATATTAAAACGTTATATTCTGTTCCAAAAATTGGTTTAAAATTTATATATAAGTAAAAGTACATTCGTACAATAAAAATGAGGAACGTTCGATAACGCATGGCCTCAAAAGCCAATACATGTTGAGCGTGATTTTTTGTTGGGAAGCAGCTTGTACACGTAACCTGATCTTAATTGTTTTGTCCACAATTCTCAGACTACATAATAAAAATAATATATGAAACGGATAATTATGGTAAATAGATATATTTTAATGAACTGATCCCTTTTAATTAAATATAGAATCGTTCCTTCACAATACATACAAATTAACTAATATTTTTAAATCTTATACTGAAGTCCAAATAATTATTTAAAATGAAAAGCTAATTTTTATTTACGTTAAAACTCTCATCTATTCAAACTTTAAATGTATATAAATTCAGTAGTAAAAATTCAACTTACCTATTACAATTAAAAACGAAAGGATTTTAGTAATTATGCACTATCATATAATCAAAAGGAATATAACTTTAAAGAAATGACCGCTTTCTACGTCAAAACAATTTTAATATCGCACTAACCTTGCATCATTCTTGAAGTAATGTTTTTCTGCCGGTCTTGTAACCATTTTTTCTTTAGATTGCTTCGAAGAAACCAAAAGAACGAGTTGGACAGCGGGCGGAAACGATAAGACATATAGATCCAGTCTTCAGTGAACGATGTCCTAAATAGGAGTAAAAGGACCAAGATCTATTTTGCAGCCCTTAAAGTCTTTACAATGTCACAGGATAAACTGACAATAACGCATGTGAAAGAAATCACGAGTGTTTAACCGCGGCCGTCAAAACTACAATATAGCGAGGTGTTGTACGTCGATACTTGCGAGACTAGACATTGTAGAATTACGATAAAATCGTTAAAAGGTGAGCGCCACTGTTTTTAAGTCAAAACTGCAATCAGGCGATGTTTGCGAAACACCCTGTCTATCACGATGTTGGTCACCTACCTTAAAAGTGGAGGCAGACACTCTAGTGGTACTGCAGATACTAGATTAAGACTGAAAAAGAAATTGTCCAATGCTAACATTGCTCACTTAGTTACGGTCACTCTATATATTCATGGAGTGCGAACTTACTTATAAAATTGGGGTGAAGCCCCCTATTTATGCTTAATATCGATTCAAAGCTATATTTATTTAGAAAAGGGTGAAAATACTATTATTTGAGCTAACTGTATTTTAAATTATTCGGTAAGTGTTATGATTACTTGAAACAAATGCTTTATAATTTTTGTTAGTGATAATGGTGAAACGAGCGCAAAACTTATTGAGCGCGCACTGTATGAGTATCACTCAGGTGAACTTAAGTTGTCGGTAATAAAGAAATAAAATAATAATTGGACACAAACACGTCATATAATAAACCTTTAACGTGCACACATTTATACATAAACGCTTAATTTGCGAAAATAATATATAATATATATATATATATATATATATATATATATATATATA
>JAHWXV010442900.1:0-16590 GCA_024586415.1 Phrixothrix hirtus
AAAGCATATCTTGTCAGTCAGGATATCGGACAAGCTAAAAAAGAATAGACCAAAACGAATTAATTCACTTGATAATAGAAATTAAGTAGTTCTTACCGTTATAACCAAATTAACAACGCCTGATTCTACATTACGGCAACAAAAGAATAATCGACGCCTTGCACGAAAGTATCTTAACAAAAGTTGAAGCACAAGTGTCCGATAAGAAAATGTATTTTTAAACAGCGCGAAAGTTTAAAACGAATTTTACCTTCTCGAATTCTGTCACCAGACGGCAACACCTATCAGGTTAACAAACTAAATTTAATAAATTCCGGAATTAGGTTTATTAATCGACCTCGACGTTCATTCCTGGAATATTAATACAAGACCAATAATTATTTACCAATGTATGCCCACAGAAACACTTGAAACGAAATTTTAAATATCTATATACAGGGCTTACTAAATGTACTTACTAAAATTAATGTAAAATAGACCAAAGGTAATGGTGAGACCGTGACAACATTTCGTTTTTGCGTGAAAGTTTTAGATTATTCATTTATTTAATTTCATAGCTAATCATTTAATAACGGCTAATTCGTTAACAATGAACTTTACTTATACGAGGGTAGCACTGATTATTTCTGCAAACTAAAAGAACAAAACGTTGTAGTAAAAAGTTATTTTTATTATTGTTTTTCAAAATGTTAAACTCAATGCATTTAGACATTCGATAAAACCAGTTATCATAGCATAAATTCCATTCTTCTTGAGTCACTTCAGATATAAGGTTTTTGAAGCTCTCCACTGCACCTTCCGCGCTTGCAAATCGTACACCACGCATTTTGTCCTTTAGTCTGGGAAGTAAAAAGAAATTTGAAGGTGCCAAGTCCGGACTATATGGTGGATGATCTGGTAATTTTAATTCGGAAGCTTTCAAAAATTGGTTTGTTTAACGTGCAGTGTGACTTAAAGCATCGTCGTGATGAGTACAATCTTCGATCTGGGGCGTCGTAATCGAGCCTTTTGAATAACATCTGACAGACATACTGTCGTGTAGCATTCTGCGGTAAACATACGTTTATTTTTCAAGCACGACTGTTGTAATAGGTCCTGATTTTGAGACGAAACTGGCTACCATTTTCTTTCCACTTTGAGATTTCTTCACTTTGACTTGATTATGTTCTGTTTGGAAACACCCATTGAGCCGACTGCCGTTTTTATTCCAGTTCAAATGCATATATCTAGCTTCCATCACCAGTGATGATGTTGCAAGCGGCTTTCGACCTACCTTCATCATATTTCTTAAGAGTTTTTTTACACCATCCCACTCGGTTTTGTTTTTGTTCCTGTGTTAAATTATGCGGTATCCACTGACAACAAACTTTCCTCACACCCATATGATTATGTAAAATCTTGTTTATTGCAGTCATGCCAATACCCAAGGTGCTCCTAATAATCCTATACATGAGTCGACTGTCGTTTTGAATCATTCTTCGTACGGCGTCTATATTTGTTTCAGTAACGGCTGAGATTGGCCTTTCTTCGTGAAAATCATCACTAAGTGAAATTATTTGAAATTTAAATTTATTATAGCAGTTATAAACACTCCTCTGAAAAGTAGCTTCATCACTACATGCAGCACCAAGCCTTGAAACGCTTTGTTTTGGAGTTAAAGAACTTTTAAAATCATAGTAAATCATGGCTCTAAAATTTTCTCTTGTTAAATTCATTTTTGCTGCAGGCCACTCGCTTTAAAATTAGATTGCGGAATAACTATTGCAGTTATCAAAACTAAATTGTAGCTATCAAAATAGAAAACAATAAACATTTGTTTCATGGCATGTTTGATGCCTTTGATTCACTAGAAATATTAGTTTGCAGAAATTATCGGTGCTACCCTCGTGCTTATTCCAAAATTTTATATGAGGAATTCATTTGTTGAGAGCCACTAGCATAAAGTTTTATTCTAATTCTTGAAGCGCGTGCACGCAGGTGGTTTTAGTCGCTTTCCTCATGGTTTCGAATCGAATAACATGTTAAAAAATGTTTCTGGAATATTTCTAGAAATTAGTTTAAATAATTACATAAAATGATAGAAACAAATATCTAATTCGTTATACAATATTTAAAGCAATATTTGAGAATGCATCGGGCATGTTTATCGTTTTAAAATTTATAAGTATTACATCAAATAAGTGTTATCAAAAATAATTACTATCGATTATTTCTTAGCCTAATGTTCTAGTGATCATCCAAACATATTAATATGTACAAAGACGCATTATAATAGTTGAAAAACTTCCAAAAGGGTTCAAGAGCGAGGTAATGGAAGAGTTTTCTGCATATCGAATGTTAGGGTCTCTGTGTTTTGATCTTTCATAGCTAAACAAAGATCAAGTTTCATTTGATTTCTAGCCTTTTCTGCTTCTTCCATGTGGAGATTATGGTCACTAATAAGTTTTTTTCTTCCTTCTGTCTGTTATAAACTTTTCATTTTAGTACTATACGCGTCACATTTGTTTCATGTGTCTTTCTTGGGCTTTTTTTGTTTAAAATTAAATTCAGCCAGAAAGATCTTTTTGTACGTTGAGAAACTAACAGCATTATCATTATTGTCACTTTTGTAGAGGTTATACATAACTGCTAATGTCGTTCGTTCTGATAAGAATTGTTGCTGAATTTTTCTTTCCCTGCAGTAATGAGAATTGGTATATAGGAAAGCAATTTTTCTCTCCAGTGACAGTTTGTTGTGACCACCAGCTACACCATGCCGATCAAGTTTTGTTAAGGTTCTAACTTTTTGAAGAGCAATATTGTTTCGTTTTGTTGATAATCTCAAAGTGTTTACGAATATTTCTCTACACATCCTTTCGTGTTTGATAAAATATTGCCTTGAGAATTGTCTCTGTTTAGAAGTCGTTGTAGTCTTCATGACTCGTCTATTTGCAGGTTACTCTCGTACACACGTGGAAATAAATGCAGTCTACACATTATATTCACCTAAACTCCAATAATGGTTAAATAAACTCCCCCGATCATCTACAGAAACTTTTTCGTAGCATTTCGTAGTATATGAACATACGAATGCGATAAATTCTCTTGTTCTTATAAGTTTTCCTCTTGCCGAGTAATGTTCGTTATTGGCGTTGGTCTTGCTTTTCCTTACAGTTCTGTCCTGTCCCGGAAATCTTCTCTTTCTTCCTTTCTTTGGACGCCCTGGATAAAAATTTTCTTTGTTTATAATAATCTGGTATTAATTTACTAGCAATAAATTTGATTCAAATTCTTCATCTGATGAGATATCTTGGGAATCAGGTTCGTAATTTCTGTCCTTAAATGAGTCATCGGAATCTTCCCCAAAACCATATTCCGCTTCTTTGTCTGTACCTGTTTCTGTTATTATCTGGTTGTTATCACATTACAATCTATTATCAGATATGCAAAAAAGAACCAAGGTAAATTAGATATCACAATTTGTTTTAAAATTATTCATTTATCTGCAACAGTGAATCAGATAACTTTAGTTCCTTTTGCAAACTAATGTTACTAAATGTTTAATATTTCAAAATAGTTCTATTGTTGTATAAAGGCTCTGTTGTCTTTTATTTCTGGGTTTTTGTTGCTATCAGCAGTATAAATATTTCAAGTGTTCTAAAATGAATATAAATTAGTCGTTGTATAACGGGGTCCATATTTCACTTATGTGTACTTAATCTAAGATTTAAACTTTAGGTAAGCTATATAGACTGCTCATGTAGATACGAAGTGAAACGATCTTAACTTCTCTTGCTTTCTTTGAACTTCACATATAAGTTTTGTTTAGTACATCTACACTTATATATTTTGTACTTCTAAGGGTATTGAATATTATTAGCATAAAATCTAAATTATATGAATGATTGAAACAACGCTTTCTCTCGAGAAACCTCCCCAAATCTTTATCCTTCAGCTGCATGTTAACTTTTAGTTTTTCACGTAGGCATATTTAGTTTCTTTTTGTAGTACCACATAACATAGCGTCAGACACTGATTTATATGAATGAGATTGTAACTCTGGTAGGCTTTTACAATTCCGATTGAAATTGAGTAGAGTAAACTGTACTTTGGTATTTAAATATTAAATTGATCTGAAACAAAAGCCAGTATAAATATCTGATGTGTTCCAAAATGAATATAAATAAATTGTTGTTATTATTTGAACGTTCACATTGAGGATTTCGATTGACTTTGTTTTCTAACATTTCTCTTATTTTCAGCTTTTCTTACAGATAATTAGAGAATGCTGCTTCTGCACACGAATGTTTTTAGGTTAGATACACAGATTGGTTCGGCACATGTTTTGTCATTTGTGCATGCGACGTGCAACTTTGATATAAACGGCTAGCGCTCAAGAGACTATTCTTCTTTGATCTAAAAGTGTGATAGATCATAGAATTTAACTATTGGTGTATTTTCAGGACCACATCCATACTTCTATAGATCTCTTAAACCGTCTTCAGAAACGCTATATCCCAATCTCTTTACGATATTGCACGACTAGCTGGCAGTTCTTCTACGACTTTGAGATAAACTCGCTACGTCGAATAGTGAATCGATCTTCTTTTATTCGTTCTCTACGTATCCTAACGGTGAACTTTTAGCACATCAATCGTAATTACGTCGTAAATTAATGCCTAACGTGGAACTAGTACTATTTGAAATTTATTAACAAATAATTAGAAAATATATGCCAAAAGAAAAACTTTTCGACGTCATCTACAATAATATTTAATAAAGATGAGGGTCAATTCGGCAAAGTCTTTCCAGTTCAAATTAATATTATTATTCAATGAGTTATCTAAATTCTACTATGCTTATCTGAATCTTTTTTAATTGCACCGTTTACCAGATGTTCTACCGGAGCCAGGTTTTTGACGCACACTAAATAACTCGCACAATATACAGGTACTTCCCAAAAAGCGAATTATGCTTGACTTTATATTATCAAGATCGCTCAAGCTCAAATGGATGCTACATTTCCGTTTGTCTATTTAAACATTACCGTTTTTGTGTGAAATACTCGACTACATTAAGACTTTTGAGGCACCCTCCATGCTGTCAGCATTTTAATGTAAAGCAATTTAGTTATAATAATTTCAACTCCTAATGTAAATCTAATAAATCGTTTGCTATTATTTTGCAGTCTATATATAAACACAGGTATCTGAGGTAGAAAGTGCAATATTTTGTAAGGTAAACTATAAATTATTTTCAACCGTTTCCTATATACATATCTTTTATCTGAGTACATTACGGTATTCGCATGAATGCTTAAAAATTCCACCGTCTACATCAATATACTCACAAATTGCTAATGGTTTTTCGGAGGGAATCTGATCGATCTATGCTAAGCGTAGCAGTACTCAAAATACGAGAAATCGATTCATCTCAAGTATACGACAAATTTTATCAATTACCCATATAGAACAGGCGATGGACAACAAACCCTCAGATCCTGTTGGCCAATTCATCATGGATGACTAGGAAACACTTCATTGAGTTACTACTTTACTTGACGAGTAATATGGGGTAGATCTCATGCTGACAAAGTCTTTTTTGCTAGCCTGGCAATGAAATGTAAGTGTAACCTGTAATTTACATATATCATTTAAAATAAAAGTTGTGCAGTTGAATTTTAGAACAATCAAAGAAAATTTTTATGCAAATATTTTATAAAAATTCACTGTATATATATACAAATGTTTAAAATTAAAGGAGACACATTTTATGTTATTTAGTATTTTTTTTTATAATTAGTCCTTTGGTTTACACTTCCCTGTAATATAGAGCAAATGTAAATCGTCATAGATCTTTATATTATAAAATGGAGTATAGATGTTTGGAGTTTTAAATAAAGCTTTAATACTTACTGAAGTATACTCAATTACAACACATATATAACATGAATAAAATGAACGATTTTATAAAAGTTCCTAAAATATCACTAAATAAAAACGAATAGTAAGTACATCTTTCAAACTATTTTATTAAATGAAAGCGCAATGTAACAACAAAATACAATATACAAAATAAAATCTAACATTGTACATAGTACAGAAAATTAGAAATGAGTATACTGCAACACTTCGTAGGTATCAATGCTAACTGGAAAGATTAATTTATTAGTTTTAAGCTCGGGTTCATGCAAAAATGAAACATTGTCGTTCTCTTCAAATTCTCTAATATCGTCTACTTCTGGCCACATGAAGCATAAGGTAATCTTTGAAGCTCTCCTTGCTAATTTTATTCTAATAGACTCCTTTTGATTTGGAATAGCATTCATAATTTAACCAACACAATATCTGTTTTTTTTTACTGGCGAGCATAACTAGAACTTAATTTCTAGCCTGCAATGTTGAAAAATTCCTATTTATACATTCTGTAAAATTTATTTCTTGTTCTTGTAGCTCAAGTTCATTTTCAGCATCGCTTTCTCCTGATTCAAACATTTCATTTTGTTTTTCATCAGATCCATTAATCATTACTATGCTTGACTTTGGCTTTCTTTTGTTTTTAAATATTTTGTTAGCTAATTTACAATTTTCGTGTTTATTTTTCTTGGTCTTTATATTTTATTTGATTCTATGTATTGCCTCAGGTAAGGTAATTACTTCTGATTCAAGACACCCACGTTTTATTTTCATGTTAGCTAAAGGTTTTTGTTTGATAGTTTCCAATAACAAATTTTCAAAATTTCTAATATGAAGCATAGTTTGTGGAACATTTTCTAATTCAAGATTATTTTCAATGTTTTAGCTGATGATTGTTTTGACAAGACTACTTCGTATTGAATTTGCAGTCCCGGTGATGAAGGAAAAGTTGTTGAATTATCATTTTGGCCTTTATTTAGATTTGAAATTGAAGTAAATTTTATGGAATGCAAGGAATTAGCTAAGCTTAGGTAAGTCATTTAATGTTTATGAATACACATAATCTACATCATGGTGAATGCCACCAATAACTCATATAAATTGTACTTATGCAAACATATATTTAACAGGTTTACACTTTCCCTTGCATGTTGGGTTACACTTTCCCAACAAATAATTTCTAGGGGTAAGGGTAACCTATTGAATTATTAGTTCACATTACAACTAGTTAAAAATATAATGCAAACATTAAAAACAGTATTTAAAAATGCAATACTTCCCAAAGTTTCAAAGTGATGAAACAAAACTTAATAGATATAACTATGCAACTGATTTGATTAACAATCCAAAACTCAATGACCGTTATTATTGAAGCTAACAATAATAGAAAATGATTTTAGCTACAAATAGCAAGCTATCATACTACAGCTACTCTACTGTATATGTCACCACTGTAAGTGCTTTTTAAATATTTAATTAGTCCATAGGTTACATTTGCCCCATATTTACACTTACCCCGGTTCAACTTACCCATAAAGACCTGGTAACCCATTTTGCATAAATTTCCATGCTCCTTGTAACAGAATAATCTTAATTCAAGTGCATGTCACAAACTTGAATATTTCCTTTAACTAGTTTATTAGCGAGAAAAAGTTTAATATAATTTATTAACGAAATTCAAAGCGTATATTATTTGTTTAAATCTACTAGCGCAAATATGAAATGATTGGTGGAAAGGAGCGAAGAATATAGGAATAATACTCGCAAGGGCGGTCTTGATTTGCTCCCTAAATTGGACGGACGTTCTCTTACGCTGTCTCCTCTGCAGATAAACTTTGCGATAACGTAGGCGCGCTTCACTCTAATTTAGGGAACCGACATGCTTTTCAATATTTTTCTTTAAATTTTGACTACAATCAGGGTTTTTTTTTAAAATTTAATAACTATAATATATCGCAAAAGTCAATAAAAAGGGGAAGGAAGGGTAGTGTAACTTTGGATGTTGAAGGTAGATCGGTTGAGGTATCGGAACATTAATATAAATAAAAAAGCTGTACTGAAATAAACTAGTGGGCTGAGTTATTAATTGTAAAATTAAAGCTTTATGTAGAAATTCTTTAGTAGAATTCCCAATATCTAAAATGTGTATCTAGTTACAGCTTTTGATAATATTTGGCCTTGTAGGTACCGGCTCTTATATTTATCCTTGAGAGCTTGTTGCCGGCATTTTTGAAGCAAAATAATTTAATATGCAGTTCATTTCATTTTCAGTAATAAATTATTATACTCGCATTAGGGCATTTCATTATTAATTTTAACAATCATTACCTAAGTGGCTTCATTTCTTAAGTTCTATTGGTTATCCGATTGTTGCGTTGTTGGTGCACAAATATTAATTCAATTACAGCACTTTACATTTTAATCTAGGATGTAACATCCCGTAATTGTTATTCACCAAGTATCTATTAATTCCAATTGGTTTCTAGCAAAGTTCGAATCTTGCAGTGCAAAACAATACCCGACGCCGACATCATAGGAATCTAACGCCGATGCCTGTGTTTTACCTGCCTCCTACTGTAATATATACGCTTCATTATTAAAAATTAATCTAATACAAGAATGAACTGCGTTATAACTATAACCAAATTTTGCTAAAAGTTATTAGAATTTCACAATTATGTGTCTTATTTATTTATATATACAAGCTACTTTTAATTACATCGCGGCCAGTGCGACTGTTGTGCCTACATCACTGATGAAGATTAATGATTCCATTTAGATTAAAGTGCCTTTTTGCATAGTAGATGTTGCTTATCATCCTTTAATTATACGAAAGTCACGTCCCTCTTCAAGAATTACTCTCATAGCTAGTCGGAGTGTTCAATAACTTTGTTTATTTATCGTGTACTTGTTAGACTGTCACCAATCATTACTTTTAACCAAAAATTATTATAGGAAGTTAGTTTGAACTTTTAAACGTGGGTTTTCGCCAAACCAGACCTAACTGTTTGAACTCTTAGTGATACCGTCACGGGTAAATAGTATCTTTAATATTAATCGGCGTTCAGTGTAGATGCGTTGTTGAACAAGCTGTACATGATAAAGATGCAGGCCAAAACATGCAACAGTAAGACTCAAGCTAAGTTGTTGCAACTCATAGTAAGACTTCATTCTTTCTAACGTTTTCCAATCTATGATGATTTAGGCATTGTTTTCTTCCTCCTTTATAATAGAAGATATTTAAAAGATAAACATGGAAATGATATATGTAGTATATGCAGATATTTAGAAAGTTATTATATTAAGTTATCACATTCAATAAATAGTCAAAGATTTGTACATAGGTATAAAACCAACAAAATTGTTCTTAAAGGGTCTCAAATAACACCTCCTTTTCAAGACCCTGTGTGACCGTATAGCTAAAAGCGCAAACGAAGCTTTCGTTAAGGAAGTAAGAAAATTGAAATTGAAAATGACATTTTGAGAGTAGAAAACTGTCTTTATCGTAAAGTGTCTTTGTTAGACTTTAATACAATTAAATTTAGAGTAGACGTATTAGCTACAACACATACTTCGATAAGAATAGATCTAAACATCTAAGTAAATTTCAAAAACTATTACACTTTGGAACTGATAATTATAGCAATTCACGAATAAAGAATATAATTATCGAATAAAAATTTGAGTATGTCAGACTTTTTCCATTTTGGAAAAATGTTTGAATGCGTGTTTGCAATTAAACTTTTGAAAAATTTAATTTTATGTCATCTATTGAACGAACTTATCAAAAATTTAATTCTGATATGGCTAATGAGTTTCGCGCTGAGAGAATTTTTTTTGAACAAATTAGGCAAATTAAGAGCAATATCTGTAAAAGAATATTTGTTAATTTCTAAAATTAATAACGACAAAGACATTAAAATACTTCCTACAAAGTCTTCGCAACTGTGGCACTTGATTTTTTTGACTACATTGAAAAAATACAACATCTGCTTATCAAAAGCACTTACAAACAATTGCAGAAAGACCCTAGTAAAATGGTTGAACAAACATAGACATCAATTTACGGATAAAGAACGTAAGATTCTCACACCTCATAATTATATACCTTCACATTTTTACAGCATACACAAGAAACACAAAGAACACATTCCTTTAAGATCCATATTTCTCTAAAGAATTACCTTGTGCAGAGCTTTCAAAATTTTTGTATCGAGTGAGTCAAATATCATGATCGCTCCATTTAACAGCAAAGCATTAGAATTACCAAAACATCTTATGAACAAATGTTTTAAATTTAGTCCAACCCCGTAAGATGCTGATATTCGATTTTCACTTTTCTACCTTCCTGCGCAAGAGTGGAGGTAACTTTCGATTTTCAAATGACACTACCCCAGAATGGTTATCACTGGAAGGTTTCGATTTTCTGTAATTCAAAGGTGTAATATAATAATAGACTGTCATGACAAATTTTTGGAGAAAAGGGCAGTGTTAGGTAAAACTTATTATGAAATCGAGTAGCGCTGATTTTATTTTTATAAAAGTAAGTAAAACAAAATACCAATAAAATAAACAAGTTTTGACAGTGCTTAAAAAGTGCATGTCTGCCATTTCCAAATATGCATATCCAGGCATTATGACACAATAAATTAACTTATAAAAATACTACAAAATT
Source organism: Phrixothrix hirtus (assembly GCA_024586415.1). Lineage (NCBI taxonomy): Eukaryota > Metazoa > Arthropoda > Insecta > Coleoptera > Phengodidae > Phrixothrix > Phrixothrix hirtus. The sequence goes on from JAHWXV010442900.1 coordinate 10,570, forward strand.
CACAAATTTGCCTGTAACGGAATCAATTAAATGAATATTCCTGAAGTAAATGTCGAAATTAATATAATACTATTTTTTGAAAGAATTTTTAATTTTTACACCGCCATTTACTAATATTTACTTGTATTTTGAAATTAGCCCAAAAACTATTATGCTTATCAAAATTGTATGAGATTTTAATAAGTTATTCTTAAAATATCAAAAAACCTTATCTTTCCGAATTTTTGTCAACAAGCCCAAATAGACGGCTCTTATCTACGGTTATGGTAATACCAGAATTTACCTGAAATGTCAAAACTGTAGAATGTTATACATTATCAACATGTGTCAAATTTCAATAAAATATTTTTTTACTTTATCTGATATAGAGAATAACCATATGTTTTTTAAACTTAACACCTTTTAACTCAAAAAACTTTTCTCCTTAGAAGTACCTAAAAAACCACTCTCTTATTTATCGGACGCTGCTAAAGGACCACCCTGTATAAACAAATCTTTCTTGATTTAATAAATAACATTATAGTAAATTAACTTAAAATAACATCAAATAACACAAAAAGGTGTGTTACATGAAAATATAATTAAGTTTAATAGATATCAAAGAAGGTTTTATTAAGACTATTTAAAAGTATACAATCATTACTATCGTTTCAGATTTAATAAATTTAAGTTACTCTAAAACTCTAAATTGTGTTTATTTTTAATATCAAAATTATGACTAAACTTAAAATTTGTTGTGCAAAATGAGAAAACTGAGTATCAATATGATTATATTGACTAATAGTAAGTGCTCATTAACTATGGTTATTATGTTACGATATATCATGATAATATTGGAATAATTATAATTTTAAAATTTAATTTATACAAACTTGATTTAATAAATCTATATTTTTTTCTTTTAAAATAATATTTATATCTGATTTACGTTTATTTGGCACAGGAAAAGTTATCCATACGAGGACTATTCAATAATAAATCATCGTAATTTGTTTACCGTCACAATTTTCGCACTAAAGTCTGTTATTGTCTAACAAAATTGGTATACTGTCTTGTCTATTATGTAATAACAATTATGTTCGGTTCAGTCCTGATTGTGACTGATACCAAGCGACCCAGTCGGGACATTCCGTTTCAATTACGGAACAATGGAGTTCATATATGAACAGTTTGCTGCTCTGAAATGTTCTTCCCTATAGTACTGTTCGTCGAAAATAAATAGTACTGAGGATCCAATCATAGCTCTAACGGCAGCAAACATCCACACTGCCCCTGTGATTTAGGGAAAAGATTAACGAATAACATTAGGATAACTGTCAGGAATCCTGAATACTTCATTAGGCTTATGCCAAAATTTGGTAATGTGCGCGATGTATTTTGAGACTACTTACTCGCGAGTAACATGATATATGCCTGCCAGGTTTGTGTGGAACTCAAAATAATGTTGGAGCACGTCAGTGAAAAGTTTCTGAGGGTCATATCTGGCGCCGAAACTTGAACTTATCAGTTTAATCCTGAGAGTAATCAAAAAGCTCAATGTGATATAATCTTTCATCACAAATACCAAAAAGATAAAACTAAAGTGGTGACATCTGGTGGAAAAGCCTTGATTACCTTATTCATTGATATCTTTGGCATGGTTTATCAATATGTTGTATCAGCACACACAACTGTAACACGACAATATTATAAAGGCATGCTAAAAATCTTGAACGACCATGTCGGGTGAAAATAACCACATCTTATACAACAGGGTGAATGTTACACCCTGGTAACTGACAGACACACATTGCAAATATAGTTAGAGGATATCTCGCTGAAAATAAAGTCAAATGAGTACCTCATCTACTCTATAGCCCAAATCTATCCGCTTTTGATTTTTTATTTTCCCTAAAGCGAAAAGGCACCGTTGAAAGAGCCGATTTTAATCTTTACAACAAGTAATGGAGGCCGTGGAGGCAACTATGAAGGATGGCAGAAACGGTGGAACAAGGACATTGCAACTAATGTGGACTACTTTGAAAAAGACCATCAACAATGGGCGACCAATGAATACGTGCAGTAGAAATAATGATAATTCCTTATTGAACAGTCCTCGCATATACATTAAATTGAAACAAAACTATTTCAATTTTTGTCTGAAAAATAATGGAGATAATTATTAACTTGATGGTTTTTTAAAGGTAAAACTGTTTTGTATTGATTTGTCTATAATTTTGTTCCAAAAAGGTTTGATAATCCCTTTTCTATACGAATAGGCCATTCTTAAGTTGAAAATTGTAATCCGTGTTTATAAATCAATGAATAAATGAAAATTTTACTATCTATAAAAAATAGCCACATCACACGATTATGCCGGGCTGTTTACAAAAGAACCATGTGTTCGTTTGTGTTTATATCGAACGGGTTTCTTCAAATAGACCGATTATTAGTGCCGTGCACACATAATCAGCAAAATTTCAAATGTCAATAATACTCTCTTGTTATTATTCTAGATTTTTGAATGTAGTATCCCATGTAGTATCCCAAAACCGACAGGTGGCACTACTTTTGCCTTCTTCGGTACACTGGAACCAGCTTCTACATACTGTTTCTATCGATTTTTAATTTCCAGAGTATAGTGATGGATCCTAATTTCACTACCAATAATAACTGGACACAAAAATCGGGATGAATTACGCTTAAACAATTTCAATCACTACACCGAAATTGTTGAACGATTACATTTTTGCTCCATTGGTAATAAACAGGTCACCCATCTCGCAGAATGCTTTTTCATGTCCCAATCATCATGCAAAATTGAAACCACTGTACGATTTGACAAATTTAAAGCCTCTACATTTTGCCAAAGTAGCATTGTGCACTTTTGTTATCATGCCGACCGCTCAGCATCGCGAATGCTCATACAACTACAACGAAAATTATTAAATCACTTGTGAATTTCGTTGTAGCTGAGTCCGGATTAATATTGGTTAAGTTTTTGTTTAGTTTCTATTATTGTTTTTACGCGCAGAAAATAAAGTTTAGTAAATACTCGAAATCCACTAAACTAATACAAGTTGTTTACTTTAAATGACTTTCAATCACTTACTAATCAGTGTGACGCCATCTGAAGGAATGTATTTTAACAAAATGATATTGATTTTATTATGGTGGTGCCATTTCTTGCATTATGGAAAATTAGGAATGAGGTAAGTCAATATTTCTTCTATTATATCTATAATACTTGTCAATTACATTCAATTTGGGCGACATCTTCAGCATTGGTGATCGAATTCGCGTAAAGTGGTCCAGTTGGGTTAGCGAAACATTTTCTATAAAATAAACACTAGTCCATCTTATACGTAATTGGTATCAAAAATGAAAATATTGATTTTGCTGGTTATGTTCAAGATTATCGGTATTTGTACTCACGTTTGTATTATGTAAGTTACTGAAAAAAGTACATTTTTCAGTTCCCTAGAGAGTTTATTAAGAAACGTCTACTAATTGTGAAATATTTAAAAAATTTCGTTTAAATGTGAATTAATTTCTTGTTTAAGGTAGTAAGTTATTCTGAATTTTTTGTCTTCCATGTTTCTTTTACTCAATTTCGTTTTCAGCCTCACTCGATTTCTCTTTTTGAAAATTCATGGCAATTATTGCTGTAAACTTGGTCATTAAGAAAATCACTACCTCGGAACAAATTAAACTGTGTAGATAAATAAGTGTTTGGCAAGGAAGTCGTCGGTCTTGAACTCGTTACCGATAGGATAAATAAATCTTATTGTTAGTTAGTAATGTTAAAGATATCCTATATGCATTTTTATATTTTAATAATTCTTAAAAAATAATACATAAATAATATACGGTTCTGTATTGTTTCTTAAAATAACAAAAATTTGCATGTCAAATCATTAGTAACCATGTCGGTGAAGTTGGCGAAACCACTTTCGAATTTTACAAAACTTCTAATTGTTCTATCTCTAAAACCATTTGTTTTGATTTGCTTCCTCGTTATTTTCATTTGTTCCGCAAGAGAACTTCAAAAAAATTAACACGAAAGTTGGTTTCGCTAACTTCTTAGCGAAACTATTTAAATTTTTCAATGTTGTTTAGATTGTTCTAGACGTAAATCTGTTTGTTTTGATTTGTTCTGTCGCTATTTTTGTTCGTTCTGTGAGAAAAACCTAAAAAAATTAACGCGAAAGTTGGTTTCGTTAACTCCACACTTCGGAAAATTACAATTTTTCATTGTTTTTTAAACTGTCCTAGAAGCAAACCTGTTTGTTTTGATTTGTTACATCGTTATTTCTGTTTTTTCTGCAAGGAAAACACAAATAAAACAGGCATAAAAGTTGGTTCACTAATTTCACACTTGCGTAACATTTCACATTTTCATTTCTTTTAAACTATTTTAAAAGTAAAAATTGGTTACATTAACTTTACACTAACGAAATCACTTAAATTGAACAGTTTAAAAACCATATAGAATTAAAATGTTTGAAACTAGCGAATCACCTTTCTTGTCCGCTTTTATGCTTTCTTTGCGGGATAAACGAAAATAACGACTAAAAAAATCAAAACAAACGGGTTTATTTCTAGAACAGTTTTAAAAAAAATGAAAAATTTAAATTTTCCAAAGTGTGAAGTTAGCGAAACTAACCTTCGTGTCAATTTTTTTGTTGTTGTTGAAAATAACGATGTATAAATCAAAACAAACAGATTTACGTTTAAAAAAATCTAAAAAAATTGAAAAATTTGAAGTGGTTTCGCTAGCGCGAGTTAGCGAAACCAACTTTCTTGTTAATATTTTCGAGGTTCTTTTGCGGAACAAATGCAAATAACGATGGAACAGATCAAAATAAACGGTTTTATAGATAAAACAATTAGAAGTTCTGCAAAATTCGAAAGAAGTTTCGGCAACTTCACAGACACTAGTAATCTAAAATAAAAGCTGAAAAGCTGTTGCTTAAATAAACAATTTTACAATATTGCACCTGATAAACTAAAACTTAATCTCTTTATAAATTATAATTGCTTAGGACAATATTGATTTATATTTTTCAAAATTATAAATTTCAGGAAGTTTGGAAAATCCATACTCACGATATTTTCATAAATGAGCGTAACATCTATGTCAGCGAGTAAGGGTTTGAACTTTGAGTGAGACATACATGTGAGGAATTGTTCTAAATTTATTGCATAATCGTGTGAAAAATTATAACAAATTAAGCGAAAATATGTTGAACTCATATCGAGCTTTGAATAATTTACTTTGTTGGTATGACAAACTGACACGACAATTAATAAAAATAACTCACAACTTAGCTACCCTGTTCAAATATGAAGCGTGTTCGTAAATAAAGATCGATTAGGCTATTAAAAAGTAAATTAGGTGCACTTTTAATTTAATTTCATTATTATAAGAAACTATAACTATTTTTCAATACAGTTTCCACCACTATTAAAATATTTATCGTAATATGCGGCTATGTTTTAAATATCCTTTTTTCAAATTGAAGCCGCTTATGAAGACAGTCAATGTGAAACTTACACTTACATTTTTGATATCATCATCGTCATAGCGCTAACCGATAATAAATCGCTAATCGCATCAAATGCAGAACAAGTGAGGCACTTAGTGCCTAATTGGGATTATAAGGTGGATAATCCATTTGTACTTAACTAAATTATGTGATGGGCCCTTGGATTAGAGTAGCTGCATCTATCACAAGCTGGATAGAAGATCAACCATGTGACAACTTAACAAGTACTGTTGATGTCATCAATTTAGTACAATTAATGATCATCAACATATCTACGAATTTAATAAAATAATTGTATATAAGATTTCATAGATATAAATAAAGTAGTTTTAATTCCTTAAATAGTTAGAAACATAATTTTAAGATTTAGGATGAGTAAAAATTTAATACGACTGTAATGTGTCTACGCTTTTCACCACGTTTACCTTTAATTAAATAATCGAATAAACAATTATTAAAACGTAAACGTGATGTTGAATTAAGGCATAAACAC
>JAHWXV010442924.1:0-19420 GCA_024586415.1 Phrixothrix hirtus
ATTTGAAATTTATTTAGTAGTATTTAACCTAATTTTGAGTTGCTTAAACAACGGTTGTAAACAACCATTAACTTCCTAATCCTTGCAGTAAAGCAGGTAGGAAAACAACCCTTATTTAAGCAAAGGATACAAGCTAAATGCTTAAGCTGTATTAATATATAGTAAATCAATAATTAGATACCTTATAGAATTGGTCGCATCGATAGTAAAATTTTAATTTCTAACAATCAAATTTATCATTATAGTTATTTATTTGTTTTAATTTCGTTGTTGAACATGATTAACGTATTATTCTGTTTAAATAAACTTATATATTTTTAACCTTGACATTGGCGTATTTGTTCGAGACAGTCGAGGGATTAAGTTAAAATCCTTAGGTAAACAAGACTTGTTATTGTATTCTCAAACGAGAGTATTACCGTTACAAATACAGTTAATGTAAGCTGAGCCACCAAATAAACAAATAACCGCTCGTCTGACCAAAATATATTGATAATTATATCAATAAAAAGGCACGGCTACGCAATAAGGCATGCCCATGCGTACACTAACGTACTAACGCATACAAGTACGTAAGTACGTACGCACGCACATAATGAAATTATTTTTGTTATTTTGTTATTTTTGAACATCTAATTTGTAACAACTTCGATCATTTTAATTTGTTGGTATTAAATTAGGAATTTCGGATCTACAATTTTTAAAGAATGAGCAGGACGAGGTTTCTGAAAACTTCAATTGACCACTATTAGATTTGCTGCACGCTATCTTCTCAGCAGGAGTCGTCGAATAGCCATGGGATCATGTGAGTTGGCTTTTGAATGACTAAAAGCGAATACTGTTTTCTGATGAAACCCTAGTAAATACATAAGGTTTAGAAAGACGGTGTCGTATTTGAAGAGGGCGTGGTAAAATATTTACTAAGGTTTGTAATTCAAAAAGCAAGCATATGAGTCCGCTATGGCGTCATAATTATACAACACTTACGTCTGAAGAGAATACGTGAGTTTACAAAAGGTGGGGGTGTAGTGCGGATTATCAGCGCTAGCATTAATGATCGCATTCTTTTTAGGGGATAACACCAGCGGTGCCAGCCACCTCAATTTGTTGTAGGAATTCATCATGCTACGTATTCTTGAAGAGTTTAACGACGAGCGATCTTATTTACAACAAGATGGAGATACATAATACTACAATCGTAACGGAAGAGCCGATCTTAGTGATGACCTGTTTAATAGGTGTATAGGATACAGAAATCTTGTAGAATAATCACCGCAATAACCAGATCACGCATAGAATTTTCTGAGGGATAAATTTTATGGTATAAAGCCTGCAACTATTGATGAGTTTAAGGTAGCCATCGAAAGGCAATGTACTAAAATTGTGAGCGCAATATACCTAAAAGTAGAATGATCATCAATTTGTAACTATGGACTAGGAACAAAAAGTACGTTAACGTAGTTCGTTATAAATATTGCAAACAAGTTGTAGGATATTTAGTAAACGCTTTATAAACAAGAAAATTGTGGAGACGTTTCTATGCGACACCCGGTATTACGTAGAATTTTAAATGTCATCAAATTTATATAAGTGTTTGTGTTTTGATCAGTTTTAAGCAAAATTCTAGCCAAGCAAAGCATAGGATTAATTTATTGTACTTCGTTCCGCAGAAAATTGTTTTTCGATACGCAAAATTTACGTTCATTTCCTGAATCGGCTCGGAAATAGTGTAAAACCATTCTAGACCAAATGCTGTTTTTTTAGTCGAAACATTTATTCAATAAATAAATGTGACAGCTGCATATATTATTAGTTGAAAGGATTACTATTCTTTTATAATTTTGATCTGTATTTAATGTTGAAATCCATAATTCTGGGAAATATACTTCGTTTTTTTAAAACCACTACAGCTATTTTACTATAAAATTAAACAAACGGATTTACAAATTCAGTTGTTTTCTTTATACGAGTATTGTTATAAAAACATAGTCATCTGGTTAATACTTATAATGACAGTAAATACAAGGTAAAACATAAAGACAGGCCCCTACTTCAGCAGGGTATTCTTCCCTATAATAATAATGATGATGGTTTATTCAGAATAAATCTGATTTCCCAAAGCGAGCTTCATTAAAGTTGCTCTCTCACCTAATCATGACGATAATATTGCATTTAGTAATAGAAAGTAAACATATATAAAATTTTTAAGCTCATTAGTCATCAAAATGTCTAAAAGCATACATCCAAAGATTTTTACAACCGTGTTTATGTTGGGAGTTAAGGTATTATTATTTTATTTTCAGATTTAGGTACCTATGGAGTAATTTTTTATTTTTGAAAACAGTTGCTTAATCAAATTTGGAAATAGCACACATTCCATACTTGATTTTGAAACCTAAGCGGACTGAGCACAGTGACATTACGTGGAACAAATTCCTAACCGATAATTTCTTGAGGAAAAAATGTTTCAAACAATTCATGCATGAATTCTTGCACTTGAAGGGCGTATACATAACTAAATTGAAGAAAATTCCTATTTAGGCACAAGAAGGTTTGCGCTGGACCGTTTGTATGTCGAATAGGAGGTTCCAAGTTCGATTCTTGGCCAAAGCAAATTTTTACATAGCTATGTATAAAAATTAAGAAAATTAAAAAAATTTAAATATGTTTAAATATATTTAATTTTATATTATTATATTGATATAATGTATTAGAATATTTGTCCTATTTTATTATAAATTTGAATTGAATAGTACCTCTAGAAAATTAACTCGGAGCATCATGGACTGTGTAGTAAATTCAGATTTAATTAAGTTAGTTTTACTCAAAGTCGACTGTACTTGTTATTCGAGGGGATAGCTTGTCAATTAGAAGTAAATTAAATTAAATATATTGAAAACTTCTTTGATCGTAAAACAAATTAATTAATAAAGGTCAACTGTATAACCATCACCTAAATTAAACGTAGCTGAATTAACATGAAACAGTCTGTGGTAGTCAATTATTTTCCTTAAATTTACAATTCACACTTAATATTCAATATTTAAAACGTTTCAATTATCAATTATTCTAGCTTTCTAGTAGTTATTTTACTGCCTTCGTTTAAATACTAGATTGCGTTTAGTTTTCGATTCTGCCGTTTTTCATTTAAGACAATTTGTAATGTCTACATTTTGAGCGGATATCTTTTATCAAAATAGGCTGTATGCACCTCCCTCTGTGCCGTTAATGGTGTAACAATTTCACATTTATATTTTCAATTAATGCTTCGAGTTTTAGTTAAGACGGCATTCTTAATATATCTAACGAATTAAGTAGTATATTACGATACAAGATCGGTAAGTGCCCTATAACAGGTCAAGAAGAGGTTAGAAAAACGAGACCTGAAGGGTCGATTTTTGCTAATTTTCGAGACCTGTTATACCAAGCTACTTAACGATCGTGTATCGCACACTATTTTTTGCGCTGACGACAACTATCGGCTAATTACAACAATTTCGTATCAACCCTTTACTCTGTTTCATCACAATACTAATACCGTTATGAACCATAACTTACTTGTTATGCAGTGTAATCGTGACGTTACCATGAAAATTGTAAAAGTTTGGGAAATATATCGGAAAGTGAGAATCAACATAGCCGGTAAATGTACAAAAATAGGTCAGCAGCGCGAAAATAGTATATTATGCAACAAATGAAAAAAATTACGTTTCAACAGCGATATAGTTCTAGCGGTTGAAACGCATTCTTCCGTGCGTTGTTTCTACTGTTTTTTCTACGAATTTTTGAAATTAATTGAAAATAGAATTTTATTGTGTAAATGGCGTGCCACATGTATTACGCATTGACAATTCCATTAAGCTTTAAGGTAACGTTGATTTTTATATAGAAATATATTATGGCACGATATTATGTAATACGTGTATTTATAACAAATGATAGTCGGCAACTTCAACCACGCTAGCTAATGAAATGGAATTTCAACCACTCTAGCAGTGAAATTTCAATCACTATAATAGATGAATAAATTTTTCGTATCTTGCTATACACACTACCATGTACATTAGTTGTTCAAATAATTTTAGCAGGGCAAGCATTCACTAAAGTTATATAAAAAGTTAGTTTTATAAAGTAAGAATAAATTAAAATATAAATCTATTGTTCTAGAAATTTTATTAAATGTATTATTGAAAATAGATATAAAATTTAAAATTATTCATAATTACAAAGTAACTAAATCTACGCCAGTTATTTTAAAACGCTGCAGAAATACATAAATATACTTACCAAAGGCAATCAACAGTTCAACTTGTTCAGTAAAAGAACAGAAATATGTATACAATTGATTAATGTACATCGTAGCATTAAAATTTTGTCAAGTAACTATTTGTGCGGCTATGAAAGAAATTTAACGCAAGCAAGGAATGACGTAAGCATTAGATCATGGAGAAGGAAACTCGTAGGTCGCGTGAGAAAATTAAAGACAGTAGTCAATCAGATACTTGTAAGATAGGTGGTAACACGTAGCAGTTGCTTCAGAAGTTCCGTTGTCTCTATTTTAGCTCATCTAAACTTCCCGCGTTGAAATTCTAAGGCATCCACTAAGCCTAGGTGCTGAGATTGAACTTTCAAATTAATTGGGATAAACAATTTGACAGGAATTAGGCAGTAATATCTTCCTTTGATATTCACCCACAGGGTCATTTATCTAATTAGGCAATAAGGGAGAACTTCCGCTTCAAAAAGGCAAATAGGAACCACATTCCCTATGAGTGTTACATATATTACTTCGTATCTAAAAAAGGGTCTTATGCTATCTTTCCGTACGTGTAAATGAATTTCTACCGGTGCAAACCAAATCTCGTTTTTGGTTAACGGCAAGTAATAAAGGCACCTTGATTTCCCGATCTGTTTGGCCGTATAAAACAAATTAATTACGAACTTTCACTATTTAAAGTTTTAATGAAACTTCTTGCTTGTTAAATTTAAACTAGCAACTTTGATTTGCTAACGGCCATTATTAATCGACTTAACCATTTAATTATATTATGCAGTTTGTTTAATGAAATAATAGCATACTGGGTACTCAGGAAATTTATACTTTTTTTATATACTGTACTTGTATAATATGACGTTAATATAAGTAAGATTCGCTTTCCTAAATAGTTTAAAAGCGTTCCTTCTGGCACATTGGGACACATTGATTTTGTTTAATTAATAAAAGCGAACCCTAGTTACGTTGTCTAATCGGTATATTATTTATAGAACTTAAGTCATACCGTAACCATTGTTGATTATTAACAGACTTGTTGTATTAATATGTCCAAGTGAAAAGTTAATTATATAACGTGTTTTGTGCACAATTAGTGTTCCTATTTTAACAACATAGATTTTACCCGAAATCATAATTATACAGCGCGCGTTCAATAAGTTATATTCGATCCAGTAATTTGCTAACAAAAAAATAAGGTTGTAAGTCATTTGTTTCAAATCGAATTTAAAACTTTCATAATAATCTAATTTTCTGTCAGTTAAATCTTTAACAGTATAGAAGGTGGTTGACTTCAATTTCCGTCCTTAAGTAATTTACATCAAGTAATTTATACCCTAAATTTTAGTAGAGCGTCGACTGCAATTGAAATTCTTATAGCCATTCCACATCACTTTCAATATACAGGGCGTATCAAACGCCTCATATATATCCTTTTGTTGTTTCTCTTTATAGTTAAAAGTGGATCTGGATCAATAAAGTACCACCCGGCGGGGGGGGGGGGATTGACATCTAATTCAATAATAAGTTAGTACTCCATAATATACAGGAGTCGTCATAAATAATGAGCACTTACAATTTAACACATTCCTCTTTCAGCCGCATCCTATATCTGTATTAGCGTAGGAGTGCCTGTCTTCACTCTAGAGGTAGGCTTCAACATCTTCAAATACAGGGCGTTTTCACAAACATTACGTGGTAGTAGTCATTGACGTAAGAATAGTGGCTCTCACCTTTACCAATTTTGTCTTAGCCTTACGGTGTTCAGCTTTGAAAGTAGCCATAACCTGCCTATAAAATATTTAAATAGTTATCTTACTCGCATTTTAGAACAAATTTATAATAAGCTATTTATTTTAATTGCCTACAGTTGATATTTTCCACTAATAACTAAGATGCGTCAACCACGGATTTTACAGAATGAACTAAATATTTAACATCACAACGTTGCCCATAGGATGGGAAATCAGAATGCGTACAAGTTCGTGATATACAAATTCTTTGCCATAAGACAAGATTATACAGCAATCACGGGCAGGGGTATATTATTTAACTAATAATAGCATCACAACCATAGCTTCTCATTTTACCATTTTATTAGACAGTTTAGCTACTGATTTAAATTTATAAAGTTTCATACCTCCTAAGACATTGAATATCCTTTTGTAACGTGTATCTCTCCACATATATGTTCATCAACAAAACCTTTTGTTGTAAGTCTTCAATAATTTTATACATTTTGGTTTTGTTAATTTGGATTAAATTTTAGAGGACAAAGAACCTTATGAACCTGAAAATTCGTTTTGCGTTAATTTGATTAACTTTTTATTTACGCATACAAATATGATTTGGGCAACTGATTCATTATGAAACTATTCTAAACTTTTAGCTCATTTCACAACATTGGTTGCATTCATTACTTTAACTATACGCTTAAATACATATTAATTCCTCCTTCACGTTTACAATTGATTTTCTTTAGAATTTCATTTAACGCCATTGTAAAATGTAGAGGTAGATTAAGCAATGGTCTCTCCAATAGACAAACATTTGATATTAAAACGAATAGATCTCGATTTAGGAAGCCATTCGAAGTGAGAATCGGCTTGATTTATCTTTCAATTTTGTCATCTCTTGCTATTGTTTTCACACCACTGTGAATATAGAATCACATCCTATTGCAGTTTTCCTAATATCGTCCATACAAGTAACAAAATAAATCTTTAATAGTGTAAGGATATGTTTATTTATCATCTAATATTCAAATACCTAAGAATAAATAAAGTCAATGTATCGATTCAATTCAATCCACCCCGTATAATAATCTATATAATCATTTTATAACGTCGCATTAAAAATTCTATCAAAAATATCCGTTGCTAAAGAATAAATTTAGAGAAGAAAATTTATTCATTTGTAAAGAATTTTTAAATAACTAAATATCATTTAAATTTCCAGTTTCCTTGAACAACCCAGCATTTTTGGAAAATATGTTAAATCGTGTCATTCCAAAGATTAATTCTACTCAGGAATATAACCGAAGTCAAGCAAAGTAATCTTGAACGATGCATTACTAATATTTTCATCAAAAGGAATCTGAATTGCTGTAGTCATGACGAGTATATAAAAAATATACGCGGGATAATGTTACGAATGATGCCGCTTAGTCAATTAAAAAAAACAGCGGGGTCCGAGGGAGAAATAAATGGAGAAATAGGCCATGTTAAAACAGTTTCCTTGATATTCAGGTAAATCGGATAATTTTCCGAAAAATATGAGAAAGTTTAAAATGCAGAATTAGTCAGCTTATCTAGGGTGGAGCGTTCTTTTTATTTTATCGACCTCCGTATTGTATCTGTAGAAAAATTGCAATAACCTTCCTTAGGCGGTGGATGCCCTAACTGAATTTCCAAGTCCATTGTATTAAATAATGGTTAACGCAATTTTCAACATGTAGTTCACACCCGTTTTGTGGTATGAAAGGAATTGAACTAAATAGCAATACCCGCTGTCCTGAGATTCTGTAAGCAACTGTTCTTACCTTTATTTTCAATCATTTTGCTGGTTATCTATCAGTTCGACGCTTTAAAACACTTGAGTCTGTATCTTACAGTCAGTGTAAAACTAATGCATGATGTGCTTCGAGAACTTATTCCCGAATTAAAACCCACGAGACAACTGGACTAAAAGGTGTTTCAAAAGACTTTTAATTTAACGTTTCAAATTTAAAATAGTTCAGAAAATTCATATGCCTTATTGTATTCCTCCAAGTGAATAACAGTCTGTAAATTTTGTCATAATATTGTTTTATGCATACCTAAACACAAAGCACTTTGGGGAGTATCTAAAATTTTACGATTTTTATAATGTAATTGACGTAAATGTTCCGACAGCTTTTTAAATATAATTATCCGCACCCAAATCGGGGTAACATCAACTGTATACCAAAACCATTGATTTCCTTCGTCAACTAATGTTTCTTTATATTTATCTTAAGACTATATTAACCAGATTTCCGACTTTTTTGTAGATTATTGATTTACTTGTAAATATGCTTATTCTGAAATGCTATTTTAAATCTATAAATGTGTACAGTGCAATATTCGTTTTATTCCAATAATTTACTAACAATACAGTGTGCGCCAAAACTAATAGTGCTCCACATAATGGTTATTTAAAATTCACAACAGCCATTTATTTCAAGTTAAACCTGTTGCTTGAATTCACTTTACTTAAGACTAGTACTTTTATACTGCGTGGTCCCATTGATCACCCGTTGAAAATTGTTGGAGTACTTGTTTCCGTTCTAAAGGTAGATTTTGAACATCATGATATACAGAGTGAATTGGATTAGTGAACATTGTTCGCTACCGACTCCATACAGCAGCAGTCGCTCATATGGCGAACTAAATCATCTTCGATCACACGGCCGTGCACTCGTTATCTGCATGAGTTGGCAGAAGGCTCTGGATCAGGAGGGAAGCCTACATCCCCTATTGGGAATCAGATTTACAGGCCACACTCCGGCCCGAACAGAAACTTAGCGTTCTGTCAGCGCCTTCTCACAAACACCTAGTCCCCTACACAATTTCTACCGGGTCCTATTACGCGATCGAGCATCACTATGGGAGCCAGGTAGAGGTCCATCCAACAAGCTTGCCAAAGGATCGGGGTATCCCTACTAGTACTAACCGGGATACGTGCCCTGCTTCCGTCTTCGCCAGCATGACCTGAGTTACTTGCACTTAGGCATTGACAGGTCGACCTTGTTAACGTCTCAGCGTATAGAGGTTTCCAACTACAGTTGGAGGACTTGCCTGATGCCACTTCAGAGACGTGGTGACAACGATCAGTACCCATTTTTATCGAGCTTGCCGGAGTTTTTATAGTCATTCTTTGACGGACCACCGGTGCTCCTGATAGAATCGCACGGTTCGACGTCTTGCATCGGGCCCGCGGTGTCGCAATTCACCAAAGATCAACGAGCCAAGGCAGGTTAACTTCCCTTACGGTCAGACTAAAGGACTGTAGCGCCCACAATTCCCGACTTTGATAATGGTCAGCGTCGATGGTACCGATGAACCACACCACGCTCCACTTTAGTTTTCCCCGCTCGTTAAGTTCTGCGCATTATTTATTTTCTATCAAGCTTGTGGTAACTTTCACACAATAAATTAAAATTGCACAAACATTTGTTTAAGTATTAGAAAATAGAATAAAAAAACGGAGGGTTTAGTTTCTTTCTATTCAAACAGATGAAATTGGTTATGTAAGGTTTCTCGCGAAACGTGATAACACGAAACACGATTTAATGGAATTCTGAGAATTCTACCCATTTTCGCTATATTAGTGATTCCAGAAGTGTAATTATTAAGACTAAATTAAAGACAACAAACTTTAAGGAAGTGTCGAATACCGTGCGCGAGTGTAATTTTAGTTTAAATTATAAATAGAGAAATTGCTTAACTAAAAGCTGACGTTATAAAAACGCTATAAGCTAATTGATAAAGATTATGCAACCTGACGCATTAATCATCAGTTACCGGCCGAAATCAGTCAAGATCGTTTTATAATTGATAATAATTAACATAGGCAAGAATCTCAGATGATTTAAATATTAATTAATTAGTAAAAACTAATTAAAAGCTATTAAGAAATATTGAGTCATATTATGCAAATGAATTGGTTAAATCACATCCAATTGTTATCCGTATTGATAAGATAGCAGGCAGAGAAAGCTGTCAGAATTGATATTCGCTGAATAAAGAAACCGAGTACAAATTTAAGTAGAAATAAGACGTTTTCACGAGTCGCAAAGCTGTCTTCATATGAGACTGTGTACGGGATATTGCGTAGTGTAAAGACCCTAAAAGCTTTTCTGTAACATTAAGGTATTTGTTAATAATTTTTACAGCGATACTGACGCAACGTCTTTTGAACTCGTCAAGCCTGTTAAAATCCTAATTGCCGTTCTTATTAACAAACCTTTAGAAGACGCCGTATGCTAGAGATCTAAATATAGAGATTCTAGAACGCCGTTTTATTTATTTGTTGCTCTGTACCAAAGATAGACTGAGTATAAAATAATATAACTTCGGGGATCCTCGTAACTGAGTATTCCTGGTGTTATCACCGCCGAATTAATAACAAAACCGCCTTTGGAGTCGATTAGAAATAAGTTTCTCTGTAACTATTTGTGAACGACTCCAAGCATCCGTCATCGTCGTTGAGCGTTGAGTTGTATCAATGGCGGACGCACGACTACGCTGTACCGAAATCATCTGACGTTTGAGTCATCTCGTCATTTGAAGATGAGTTGCTGAGTATCGGTCTGCAAACGACGCCATCCATAGAGACGCTTAGCGTCGTACTGTGTGGCAACAAAAGCCGCGAGTACGTGCTAACGCCTTGCATCCGACCGTCCCCGGTATAAGTTACGTCCCAAGCGGCCACTAAGAGAGACGCGCTTGTGCATAGATGTCAAAGCATACTGCCGATCCTTGTATTCAAAACATACCAGGAGAGCAGGATTTGACCGAGTCTAGGAACGCTGCACCCGCCGCTTGTGCTAACACTGCAACAATTTCAAACCATCGTGGTCGTGTAAGCCTCATACAAATACTTACTTCATATATACCTACGCGAATAATTGTAAATAGTTTATTTTGTCTACAGTCAGAAAGTTGTTTATTTTATTTTCAATTATTGAACTGGTGTGATTTTGATTTAGTTTATGTTCAATTTATCATTTAATTTCTGTAAATAGATTGTTATTGTTACATATTGTTTTAATACCGCCGAAAACCACAACGTTCACTAATTAAATATTGCCGAAGATCGTTTCATGGCCGAAGCCTGAACGACGTCATTTTCACAAACGACGTCCACTGTAAAACTGATAATTTCACAGGCGTACCGACCGCGAAACCAGAGGGAGCGAGAGCCCCAGAGTTACTCAAACCCTTGTTAAAAACGATCCCCACACGACTGATGTATCACCGAGTAGAATGTATTTTATTCGTCTTCTTCGCCTACTTTTCACTACAAATTGAAATGTCACAGTTACAAAACATTTATTAGGGATATCAAAGGATGTTGCTATAAAAGAGAAAAAAAATGTCATAATTTGAATGCAAAAGGCAAAAGTCAAAAATAACCCAAAAAGTGGAAAACCAAACTTATCAACAAAGGTGTAAGAGTAAACTGTAGGAAAAAAGAACTCTTGTGTTTAGCTAGAAGTAGAGTAAGCTATTGATCAATTGTGTTAACAATAGTTACCCCAGTAAGCGCTGTCGGTTGATCAATTCATTGCAAAATCTCGTTTTAACGTATGATGAAAAGGAGACCTAATAAAAGTTTATCATCAGGGAAAATGAAAGAGAACTGTTAGAATATAGACTATTGTTAAGAGTCAATGATTGCTTTATTCATAAGTCCGATGAGATATCAAGTTTATAAAATAGGTAAACGTACATGAGGAACATAAGGACTATTTTGTCCTAAGTTCCGTTAGGTTGGTAATAGAAACTCAGTTGTCGTTAATAAGCGCTTGCTTTGTATTGTATTATAATCTATGTGTCATAGTTCCCAAACGAGTTAAACCATAATTATCAGCATGTTAATGTTTCTGCAACTGTGGCCGAAAGTTGTTTGTGGTCATTGAGCACGCTAATTCCTAATTTAATATTTAATTTGCAGATTATGCATGCATCTAGAGTTATAGCCTGCCACAGTTTGGATTTGTTATGTCAAACCTTTAAAGTAAGGAAAAAGACACTTAAACTTCGTTGCTTGAGCTAAAGACTTTATCTCGGTTAACTCAACTATTACGAATTCAAGACCAAATACCAGTTCATATGTGTTCATTTTATAAAGCTGTTTCCCTAGAATTTAATTAATATGCCTAAGCAATCCACATTTAGATACAGCGTTGCTTAAAAAGTTAGCCCTTTGCTCCAAAAATAGCTCTATATTAATTATTACAATTATAATGGAATTAGTTAATTATTTAAAAAAATCTTTATTTATATTTACTAACATTATGATTATTTATTTACACCTATTTACTTAAATATTTATTTAACAATACACTAACAATAAACGTTTACATTTTTATTTATGTAGAACAGCTACTTAACAAGACAAGGTTCTTAATAAACCAAAAACTAAGGGACTTTAATGTTTTACTTATATAGAAAGGAGAAAGTCTAAAATATTAAGGAACAGTAATGAATAAAATTAGTCATAATTATGATGTAATGCATTGCAATGCCCTGACTCGTTGCTGACGTTGAATTTATTTATATAGATATCGGTTATAGTAAAGAGTCATTCGTAATTACATCAATTATTTCCGTTCTAGGTAACATTCCACAGTATTACTAAATGTATTACTAAGTGTTACTGTATTACTAACTTTGACATTTATCGGTGCTAAATATGCTATATATTACTTTCGTTCATCATGAAAATTGTAAAATTTTTAGAATTAAATGTGCAAAGCAAAGCGTGCTTGATAGTGGTATATGAGTAAGTATAATACTGTTGCTACTAGATAAAGAAAGAAAGATGCCTGGATACGTATTAAAAAAGTGGAACATTTTCGACAGTAGCTTGCGGATGTAGGGAGCAATGAAACAAAAGTATGAATACCGGCTTTTAATTACAGACACCAGTGTAGATAGCAATTTCAAACTACAAAAGCCACTCTCACCGACGGCAATTTTAAATTATTCTAAATGTTATAAATTCCTGACAACTTTAAGTTTATGTTGCCCTTAAGTTCATTAAATACACAAAATGAATTTTAAAATTTATTGAAAAAAATATAATTATAAAATACAGGCTATGTAAAAATAATATACTAATATTTATAATAAATATTTTAAACATTTAAAACAATATCAATAAACATTATACAATCAAAATATACGTTTGTAATTTAATTCTTTACGCTTCTGAACAAAATTTAAGAAATGCAGAGGCAGCACACAATTGTTAACGAAATGAAAATCTTATTACACATTCATTACATGTAAATTTGTATACGTTTTATGCAAGCTACATATAAAATAAAATAATAATGATTTTAATATGAAGATTATAAGTTGAATATGAAGCTCCGTAGTTTGTAATATTCAATAAGTTAGTACATCATCTAAAATACACAAATATATCCTACGTTTAACTGTACTTACAACGATCAACGATAGCAAAAAACAGTTACTTTTCTTCCTGTCAAGGCATTACATATTTGAATTAGAAATTACTAAACACCTTTCCTGCAAAAAATCAAATGTTTCTTTTCAAATCTTATAGAATACCCAAATGATGTCTTATCATAAAGCCGTAAACGTAGATACATAAATATGCAGCTATAGAATATGATTAATAGGGATAAATTAGATTACAGTAAAATTATTTCATAAAATGTAGACCAAAAGTAACTAAAATAAATAAAATTTAAAACCAAATAAACAAATAAAAAGTAATTAAATGCATATACATACTTATGAAAATTATTCACTATACTTTATCATTCTTTGTCATAAATTTCATAAGTACATTTGATAGATTGTTATAAAACTTTCTTGTGAAATTTTTATCCTAGTTTGGGATTGGAAGTTTGATTAGACCTTCGGATTATGATTGGAATCTATAAAATGAAATTTTAATTAAAATTGTAAAATTAGGTACAAATAAGTATGTTTGCTAGTTTATTGCAGCTTCGTAGAGTTTTTCAAAAATTATGCAACTTATTTTTAAAACAGTCGCGGCAAATTTAATAATCTAAAATTACTAATATTACAACCCTAAATCAAAATACCTTCAGATTGATCTATTGACTCTGATTGTATTTCAATCTTATTTTGGATACATTAAAAAAATTCTTGTACTTAGTTTATCTTTGCAATTGGAATTGGTATATAAGCGCTTCGTTTTCATAATGTTATTTTATTCACCGTTCAATTTTTCAATTAATTTAAAGAGCACGAGCTGGTGATACTATGTGAGCTTATAAATGACGTTAGTGGGCGTTGCTACTTTAGCTGCTGAAGTCGCTTGTTCGCGCCAATTGTGAATTTCAATTCGTTGCTCCGCGCAGGAATCGTGCTGAAAGCAGTTTCCATTTTTACCTATTCAATTGAAACATCGCCCTTACTGTATTTATGACTACTATAATGCACAATAAGTATGGAATGCATCAACATTGATACATGTTTATTGCCATATAAATTATGGTAGTGACATTACGATAATTGCAGCGATAGTAACTTAACTTATTTTTATCGAATGGTTTAAGAAATTATACCAGGATAAGGAGGGAATTAGTAAAACATTGGGAAGAGTTGATGTCGTTGCACCAACAGTTCATTTAATTCAAAAAATTTCGATAAACTTTTATAAGTGGTTAAAAACGAGGTGTTGGTGACAAAATGGTGGAAGGATTTGTGATTATACAACTTAATTTTTAATTTAAGGCATATAGGATGCCAAACAAGAACTTAATTAAAAGTCCCTTAACGTGTTTATGTTAAACAAATATACACTTCCCAATTAAAAACTAATTTGTACAGTTTATATTGAACCAAATTTAAAGGTTAAACATTTAATAGGATGTGATAAATACTTAACATAATTATTTTCAACAATAAATCCCTTAACGACTGTTCAAAGATAATGATGTATACAAATGTCTTGCTAGCACTATGAACATCACTTTGAAATTGTTCACAGGGAACCATTAAACCTTTAATGAACTAATAGACGAGGGGGAGTATATTCTGAATTTCTAGATAGTTCGTAGGATAGGAGGTACATGAATTGATGCATACAATGTTTAATTGCAGCAACAAAAGTGATGTTCTTTTACGTCAAGCTTTATGATGGTACCTACACTTTACGTATTACACAAAAATATAATTTGTTCAGGTTCTCGAAGGTACATATTACATTATTGCTGAAAAAATTATATCCAAATTTTAATAACAGTACATATCCTCTTAAAATTGCTGCATTTAATATAGTCAAAACTGCTTACTACGTAAATGTTTGTGAATTTTAGTCTTGATATTACTTACTTAAGAGGAAAAATATCAGATATTAAAACTGCCTTAGAATACCTTAACAAATGTAAGTTTTTTGTCAAATTAAGAATCCTGCTTCATATCAGTTAATTATTATACGACTCTAAAAACAAAAATTACCTATTTTAATACGAAACTAAATATCCATACTGTAACAAAATTAAAAATAATCATTTGGCACACGATTTCAAAACATTTCAGCACCCCCGTGGGACTAAAATAAATGATGTAATCACCAATGACTTATTACTGCAACTGCAGTAAATTCTAGGAATTTGTTACATCAGCAATCCAAATATTTTATTTTTTATTTTGCATAAATACAGGATTGCTTTGAAATACTTTCAGAAATTTTAACTACTTACTCCTTATGCCTTATACATTCACAAAAAGCTAATAAAAAAAAGTTAAATAGCTTTCATTTGAGCCCAATCGAATTTAGGAAATTCTTGGTAAACTTTTTGAGAACTTCTGATTAGCAGTATGCGTTGTCAAGTTTATAATAGTTTGCAATGACATTATATACCTTCATTGCAGTCCAACTCATACTATATGTCATTACAACGCGTATTGATAAATATTCAGCCTAATTAAAATCTATAGAAACCTCCATTTTGATTTATTAAATTAGATTTACTTGTGTGCATTTTCAAACATGTTTATTATCCACTTTCCTAATGCTTTCTGTGAAAGTCTAAATTATCAAAAAACGCTAAAAGCTTAGTTAATGAGAGAAAATATAGCTCATTTTATACAATTGGTTTGTTTTTCTATTCATTACTTTTAAACTAAAAGCTTTATCGAAAAATTGTCTAATTAACATTAGACAAACTACAAATATTGTATTTATATAAAATGAAGTCATTTTATTATTGCATAAGATTGCATCGATTTTAAATATTATCGCACAATGTCCTGCAAGTTCGATTGTAACAAATTATCGCGAAGCAATAGAAAGAAATAATAAATTAAAAGAAGGAATGGTATCTATTAATATCTCGTTCGAATACGTTTTTGTACCTTGAATAAATTGGAAAACAATTATCAGCTGTTCAACTTTACATAGATAGTTTGAATTTATTTTTTACTCAATTTAGGAAATATTAAAAAGAAAAATAAGAAGAGCATTTCCTCTTGATACGTAAACAACCCTTTAGACTTATCTGAGCGCTTTACGGTAATCCCAATTCATAATTTTTTGTGAAAGTAATCTTTAAGCGACTATTAAATTTAAATGTTATCACCAGTAATTATTTATTTGTAAATTAAACTATATTTGATAATTTTAATACAACTCCAGAATGTAATTATTTAAGGGCGCTTACAAATAAAAATTAGGACATTTATTTGTGGCAGTATTGATCAATCACCCATTTATTAGTAAATAAACAGAGTGCAATTCGATATCTTGTTTTAATTTTTTATTTCAGCAAATAGTTTCAGGTTTTTCTTGAGTGCTTGTAACGAATTAATTGTGACAAATGCCACCAGTTCATAAAATGTTTTCAAGTGCAAAATTTTAAAAGGGGCTTAATGTAATTTAATAATGTCAAAAATATGTCTCTTGTAATACGTAGAGTTGCCCGTTTTATTTCAATAACTATTCCAAAACAACGCTGTATTCTAGTATATTTCCTATCCAAACAAATTGGAGTTTAAAATCCTTTAGTTTTAGTTTTCCTAAGAATGTAATTTATATAATATAAACGTTTATTACTAGTGCACTGTATAATAGATATTAAGTTAAATGCGTGTAAATATATAAATATAGTTGATTGAATGTAAGTAAAGACTTTAAAACAATTTACTAGTTTCGCTAGATTAGTATCGGGTGCGGGATTTGAAATTGAAAGGGCGAACTCACGCAAAATTAGTATTTAAAAGGCTATTGTTAATTGTTTCCTATACACCAGTGACAAGTAACAACGAAAAAATATGGAGTCTCTAATGGAAATGTCGTAAAAGCCGTAGCATT
Source organism: Phrixothrix hirtus (assembly GCA_024586415.1). Classification (NCBI taxonomy): domain Eukaryota; kingdom Metazoa; phylum Arthropoda; class Insecta; order Coleoptera; family Phengodidae; genus Phrixothrix; species Phrixothrix hirtus. Next base: position 17,333 of record JAHWXV010442924.1, read on the forward strand.
TTAATCAGAAATTATATCCATCAAACTAAATGAAAAGACCAAACGGTATTCATAAATTTAAACGAAAATAGATTGCAAGAAGAAATTAGCTCCAGTCAAAATAACTTGCAAGAAAATATTATTAACAAATTAAAAGAGGGAATGGTATCCATTAATAACAAGAAAATTAAATTGCAAGAAGAAATTAAAACTACAGAAAGAAATGTAATCCTTTAATAAAGGTCAAAGTAAATTAAAAAAAGAAGTGGAGGACGTTACCAATGAGACATCGTCAAAGTATGGGGTGGCGACGAAGAAGTGTGGATGGGGCACATAAAATGTTTATCTGCCTCATCCCGAATAAAGAAGTCAACACGCCTAACAGGGCAGCATCTTCTATTCCCCATGAACATTCACAGAAATTAATGTACAGCAAGTTGATCACATGCTTGTTGTTGAAGGACGGGCAACTGTCCTAATAGTGGCTCTATGTGAGGATGCTCTAGGTATTCTACAGTCTGTATCGGAGGACATGCAGAATAATTTCAGTTACCTTGTTTCACGATTAAAAATGCGATATGGAGATAAACATAAACAGATCTACTGTGTTACGTTAAGGAATCGAGTGCCGAAAATTGGAATTCAAAACTGAAATTGTAGAGCTGTTAAGCTTAGCATGCACAACGTTTACAGAAGATTTTATTGAAAATAATACTAAATTGAATAATTTGAATTTGCCCCAATTTTTTAGGTCTGTGTTAGCTACAATTTCCAAAAAACTGTCACATTTTTGGACTTTTTTTAGTTTTTCGTAAATAACTCGCAAAATATGTTTCTTACAAAAAATTACTTTTCACAAATTGTAGAGCATTAAATTTTACGTCGCTATAGTATTTCAACTTCAAAAAAGTGTTCAGAAAAAGTGTTGAAAAGCTGTTTCGAAGAACCTTATTTTTTTAAAGTTGTGTTGAAATATTCGAACTTTCTTTAGTTTTCGTATATAATTTGCAAAATACTCATTTTCCTGCACATGTGCCAAAGGCTACTGGGGTTCTTGTAGTTTTAGGAAGAGTGGCATGACATATACAACCATCTGGAAGAACTGCAAGGGGAGCTCATGAGTAACCTCCATTACTGACAATGACGAGATACTTCAGAGCTCACCAGTAATAAGGATGAAGTAAACGTTGCGGTGGGTGATCCCGATGATCCCAACGAAGCTGAAGATGAATCTTTAGGAGAGGACTCTGAGGATGAGAACTATGGTCTGCCAGCTCCAAAGCGGCCTAAATATTGTGAACTTCCATAATGTTGTAATAGTAGGCAATGCTGTTGTAATATAATAATATGTAGTAGTATATAACTGCTCTGCTATATTAACTTTTCATCAATTATATCTTTTTCTTCATATCCACTAGACAATCGTTCACCACATTGTATAACAAAAAAGATTTAGCTTTCACTAGCTTCAAAAATAACAACTAATGCGTGGGTAAAACCTAATTTTTCCCTAAAACTTATTACAATATTTTGATATTTTTCTTGCAATGCTCGTTTTAGCGATCCTTTATTAATTGTGGTATATTCAATTATGGTAAAGCAATAGCTAACACTGAAAATAAACCATGCAACAGCCGTTCGAAAGCGTTAAATTCTAGGGATATGAGAGCTGTCTTGAATATAATCAGATAAAATCTAAAATCAAGTGCACCAAATATAACCTCCCAAATCGAAAATAATTTGGGAAAGCAGTAAGTACTGAAAGTATTCGGAGAATTATAAGGAACAATGGTTGTCACATGTAAGAAACCGTGGATTAGCGATATTAATCGTTTTAAAAGGATCGAATTCGCGAAAAAACACGAAAAAGACGATTTACACTTTTGGAACCATATTTTATTTACTGACGAGAGTAAATATTGTAACGTTTATACGAAACGATAGAATAACGCGAAACACGATTTAAAAAGAATTCCTAAAAATTCTACGCATTTTCGCTATATTCTTATATACGGGAGTGTAATTAAGAAACATTGAATTAAGAACTTGATAAACTATAAGAAAGTGCAAAGTACCGTGCGCGAGTGCCTTAGTTTAAGTTAAAAATTA
>JAHWXV010442978.1:0-18386 GCA_024586415.1 Phrixothrix hirtus
AGAATAACGCGAAACGCGATCTAAAAGAATTCCTAAAAATTCTACGCATTTTCGCTATATTCATAAATACGGAAGAGTAATTAAGAAACATTGAATTAAGGACTTCATAGACTTTAAGAAAGTGTCAAGTACCGTGCGCGACTGTCTTAGTTTAAGTTAAAATTAATAGTAGAAAAATTGCTTACTTAAAAGCTGCATTCAAAATGCTATAAAACAATTAAATAAGATAACGCAACCTGATGTAAATACGATCCGCTACCGTCCAAAATTACTCAAGATTGCTTTGATAAGCAATCACAAACAACCGAAATACCGATTTGCGATTATTGAAATGTGAATTACTTAATAAACAATTAATTAAGAATATTACATCATGTTGCGCAATCAAATGAATTAAAACACATGCAGCCGTTATCCGTATCACTTTGATAGCAAACAAAGAAAGCAAGTCAAATCAGTATTCGGACAACGAAGAAAGCGAATACCAAATAAGTATAAATAAAGCGATTTTACAAACCGAAATGGAGTCTTCATAGAGACTCTATACGGGACGTTGCCTAGTGCAAATCCCGTCTAAAGCTTTCTGCCATTGGCAAAGCTAATTTTGTTAATAATTCCTATAACCAGGTCAACGGAAGTTCCGAAGCACCGCTTATCCGTAAACCGTCCAGTTACGAATCAAAACCGTTGAGAACGTTGTATGCTAGGAGGTCATGTCACCAAACCATACACCAGATCGCTACGAAGTCGTTTACAACCACGTTGCTAAGTAGCTAGGTGTGAAAGACGTCGTCGTGTGTTGTGTTGTATCAATAGCGGACGGACATCGACACCGATCCGAAACTACCCGTCGAATACACTCGCTCGTCGTCTGTAAATGTGTAGTTAGCTTGCGGGTTACAGAAACGACGCCGAGCACCGTCAACGTCGTTGTGCGTTGTGTTGTATCAATAGCGGGCGCACATCGACACCGATCCGAAACCACCCGTCGAATATACTCGCCCGTCGTCTGTAAATGTGTAGCTAGATTGCGGTTTACGGAAACGACGTCGAGCATCGTCGACGTCGTTGTGCGTTGTGTTGTATCAATAGCAGACGCACATCGACGTCGGACCGAAACGATTCCCCCAAGCAAGATAGTCTGTCATTAGTGAACGAGTAGCTAGGTTGCGGTTTACTAACGACGCTATTTTAACAGAGACGATCGGCGTCTATCGAGTGGCATCACTGGTCATGGATACACGCCGGTCCCTTGTCCCCATCTATCCCAGTACTAACTACGTCGAGAGTGCCGCATAGGCGCGACACCCGTCTGTGCAGACCGAAAGCATATAGCAATCTCGTGCATTCATATATAAATATCAGGAGACCAGAGAGCGAGCAGAGCTAGGAATTTGCGCCAACTGGCAACTTCAAAGCCGCGGGTAAATCCACACATGCCCGTCTCAAGTCTAATATGAATTCCGGTACAATTTATAAACGCGAACATTCATATTCACTTTGTTTTCTAACTTAGTATTTCTAATTTATAACGTAGAATGATTTTAAGTTTGAGTTCCGGATATATTTGAGTTTATTCATTGTTAACGAATATTAATTAGTTTATTTGATTACACTGCGAAAATTACTTATTTATTTTTGTCAATAAATTAGTATAACAACCTGTCCTTTTAATTCCGCCGTTGACCGAATCGAACAGTAAATAAAAGTTCGTTTCGAGACCGAAGTTCGAGCGACGTCATTTAGTATAGACGTCCTTCACAAGAAAACCTTTTCCACGTCATTCCGGCCGCCCGCATCGTCGAAGTAGGGTTACAGACAACACGTAGAACCACCCCTCACGACTAAGAGTTATCACCGGGTAGAACGCAAGTTCTTAAATTCCTCTTATGCCGTTCAGTAAGGACTGAAACGTCACAGTGCAAGTTGTCCAGAATAATTTGATTTCTTCAAGCAGAAGGGAATAGTGCAGCTGAAATTCATCGAATAATGAGTCGGATGTATGGTGAAAACTTTGGGAGTCATGGTGTTATGCGTGAATGGTATAGGAAATTTAAAGAAGACCCAATCGATGTTCACGATGAAGGGAAACGAAAAAGAAGACATTCTTCAATGGTTGACCAAGAAAAAATGGCTAGGAGGGCATAACTTCGAGACTAATGACGATCTTCAACTTACTGGGGTAACATTCTATGAAGAGGGGATTGCATAATTTATCCTCAGATATCACAAATGCCTCAATCTTCACGGTGATTATGTTGAATAGTAACCATCTTTGTACCTAACTTTTGAAAATAAATTCATTTGGTTATTTACATTTGTCCTTGTTTTTGGAAAAACCCTTCCTCGTATTTCATTCACTTATACTATTGTTATCTATATTTGAATGTAAATTAAAGTATTATTAACCAGTACCGGTGTTTTCTTTTTTGTACAAGTTAACAATTCAGGGTTTATAAATACCGAGGTTCGATCATTCTCAAGGTCTGGCGCGCTAAATAATATTGAACTGTAGTATTTGAGCAAAATATTTCAGGCAAATCTGAGAATCACATCCAAAGCGGCTCGCACTAGCTGGCGTGAGCTTATTTCCTTTAAAAAAGAGGGGATTGACGTTCTAGATCGAGCGATAAATCAAGAATGTTATAAAACTTATGCCATCAGTAACGGACCTCTTTGACAATATAGGCATTTAGCTAAAATAAGTTTAAATATCTTTAAAATAAGAAAACCACGTATAAAATTTATTCAAGAAACAATAACAAAACAATAGTCGCTAGTTTGTTTATCTGTGACGTCACTGGGATCAGTCTAACTTGTAAACAGTACATTGCTGTTGGTGGTAAATAAATTTTATAATTTAGTTAACTACCTACTATCTGTTTATTAAAGATGAGCCCTAGTCATCAATGCCCACTATATAGCTGAAGAGTTAATTGTTCTTAGTCAACTCAGCAACTATAACTTGACACTTGATTTTTGAATGACGTAATATTTATGGGTTGACATAACCAATAGCGTCAAAAATTGATATAATTCAAATGTAAGACTTATATAAACGTATACAACGTTGCCAATTATTTTAACGTTTGTGGTGAAATTCCCTAAAGCTTCTTTAATCATTTTTAAAATTAAAACAAACATCTTTCCATAATGAAATTTTTCATTTATTTTCTTGTATTTACAATTTTGTTCGATAAATTAGTTTGACTTCGTCGAAGTGCGGCTTGATCTAGTACGACATTATAGTTAGTATGGCTGCATAGCATTATTTAGAGACACAACGTTAGTCAACTTAATTCCCAAACACTGAGAAAATACTAAAATAATGGCATCCTTGTTACACTCGCCTAAATGAGAGAATAGTACAATGAAATATTTTTACCAACCTTCGAACTATGCTTATGCAAGGCTCATCTTTAATACACAGCAAGTATATACAAAATGATTCAAAACATGTGTTGGGGAAACAAACAAATGTTTGAAAATTGTCTTTTTGTTTTTATTTAGTAATTGCAATTTTTCCACGTTTAAAATATGTGTTAGGCATTTAAATTTTATCAAAAATTTGATAAATGGTTATAATAAGATTTAATGTGTTGAAATACCTGAAATAAATAGTAGTTCGTGTAGAAGTCAATTCAATTTATCTTTGAAAAATAGCCAATTTAGACGTACAACTCTAGGTTTTATCAAATTTGTTTAATTACCTGGTAAATTAAACTAAATTAATTTCATCGACCTAATTTGATATAATTTATACGATGAAATACGACTAAAATTCTTAATTCGCCAATTAATGTATCCGCTTCCACCTTGTTATAGATTCTAAATTGTTCTCATTTAATATCAAATGTAATAATTCCTACATTCGCTCCATTAATTTTATCTAATTTCAAAACATTGCATCTATGTATTATGCCAGTGACAAGTTATTATTCCCTATAGTCCTATGTATATTAATTATCTTCAAATATAATGTGTAACTATAATATTACGTTGTTATATAAAAAAACACAATTTAGAATTGCAGGACCATGTACCATGGCCAAGAACTTGCGACAACATAACAAGGACCGTAACATTGTAGAGGTCAATCATAAAATTATAAACGATATTACACACTTAAAAGACAAGGAAAGCCAATAATTTGTATAGGATCAATCTAAACTGAAGTGGTAATAGAAATTATAAAAATTTAGGAAAAGCACATTATTCATCACTATAAATATCTTCTGTAGTCGCAGCTGCATAATACAATTCAAAATTTAGCTACAAAAAGATGCTACAAAACAAAAATTTAAAACGTTTTAAACAAAAGAAATACCTGAACTAGAAACTCAAACGACCGCTACGTTTTGAAGAAAATATTCATCTTCGTTATCAAGCGAGATGATGAAGAAAAAGGAAAAAATGTTTCATTAATATTAGTTGGTCAAAATTGTTTTTCCGCACGCTTTCTTTTACTTGTGACTGAATTACATTATTACATTGACTTCTTCCAAATTAGATAAAAATCATCCACCTCTTGGTTAACCCATTTGCTTTAGTTTGATTTATTAGTAGTTCAGCTAACAATTTTATAGCCCTGCGGGTAAATTAAAAAAGTACTCACGTGCAGATCATCCTCCTTCTTCAACGACAACGCACCGACTCATCACGCAAAAAGAGCGAGGCTTTGGAACCGATCCAAAGGTATCCATTTCGAGGTGGATTTTGTCGAGAGGTCACCGCATAGTCCGTGAAGGTGCATAGTCAGACATGTGTGCCTCGTCTTTTTATACGCTTAAGTATATACGTTTTTTTTACATAGCAGAAGTAAGTCGCGTAGTTTAGTTAAGTACGGCGTCTTGTAAACGAATTTATAAACATAAACAATTCTATTTGCGTGTTGAAGGCAGCTTTTGCCGTCGGTGACAGCAAATCCTTGCTAAACTATAGAAACTATACGAAAGAATACGAGCATATATCGTCTAGAGAGATGATTATCAGTGAAACAAAAACTACGTAAATGAACTTAGTGATGCAAAAATATTACTGAATTCCAGCAATGCCGAGGAAGTTATAGCACTGCTGTGAAATACTCGAAGTCAGAAAACAAAATGGAAACGAAAGCAAACGCAAAGAAAGCGAAATATCCAGAACGCTTTTTCGAAGCTAGAACAAAGCGTAAGAATAACAAGCATTAACCGCCTACAAAAGTACGAAAGGTAGCCGAACTAGCTACCATGTCCAGGAGTAAAACGAATTTAAAGCATTATCGGACGTAGAGGCCAAATAAAGAACAGTGCACATGCGCCCTCCAAAAAGAAAATAGGAGAACTCACCCCATTGCTAAAGAATTGATCAAAAACAATTAATAGTTCTAACAGCAAAAACGTCGTTCTAGAAATAAACACTACTAAGTAATGCAGCTTGATACGAGGCAGCTGATTTATCGCTGTTGCCTATAACAACTTTTAAAACGCGATTTAATAATTTTTAGTTGAGCGGACGCATGTTTGCATCAAACATAGTAAATTAAAATTTACTGTACACTTGTCATTCAAAGATACAAATGTAAAAACCTCAGAGGTGTCTATTTGCAATTTTAGAATGCCTCTGTTGCACCCAGTAAAAGTTATGAACATATTTATTTACATTAAATGATATGTTGAATACAAAAAATATACATATAGCATTTCAAATCAATTCTTAATATTTTTTAAAGAAAACCCCCTTCTTGTGAAGTTAGATGGTGGGTATAACAGGTGCGAGCTAATCCTTTGTTTATATCTTACAACCTAATACTACAAATGTTATGAAAATAGTTATAAATAGTTGGGCGTAAAAGAATTTTTATTTACTGGCAAGTGAATTTAAAATGATTCGCGTAATTTAATTACACCACATAATATTTATATTTATGCGTGTCTTACAATTCCGTTTATCATCGAGTGATTGGTAGACTTTGGTTGAAAACTTCCCAACGATATCAACATGTGATAATTCCAAGACTGCATTGGGAGATTGATTTATTCAGTACCGCCGGTGGAACTTGTACATGCACACTAACTTCAAAATGGTTTCAAACTGTAATTTAATCACTAATATCGCGGTCCTTTTATGCCTTTATTTACCGATTAGAAATTTTAGACTGTTACTCTCACTTAGTTCTCACTTTCTTAAAATCTTCATTTAAATTTTCACCTTGGGTTTAATCCTCTTACAACTTTTCTGTAAATTTGTTTTGTTGGAATATCATTCGTGATTACTAATAGATGTTTCTACTTTTAATTTCAAAATTCCATGAGCTACAGGAAATGCGTTCCGCTGTTTGAAACAGTTTTCCCATAGCCACAATTTGTGTATTTACATAAATGACTACAAATCTTATTTTCTAGGTAAATATTTACTAAAATAATTTGACGTGCAATCAACATTATGCTAGATCTGCAAGTAAAATTATTGGAAGTGGCTATCAGGAACCTCCTTAGTAACATCTTTGACGAAAGCACTTCACAAGAACTGCAGAAGCAAGGCACCAGTAAGCTCGTTTCGTAGGTAGCAGAGAGATAGAAAAATATTTTCCATGTTTCCGAATTACGTAGAACTAGAAGATGGTAATTCGATTTACTAGTTAAAAAACACCTTTGCAAAGGTGCACGTAGCATTACGCAATGCTACAGATGCCACTCCTAGAGGCATTACCGTGGTACCACTATGTACATAACACGAACACTTACAAAAAAGATCACGAAATACCAGCGAAATGAAAAAATGTGCTAGCAGTTATGTACCAATTACCCAAACTTCAAACCTGAAAAGGAGAACAACTGCTACTCGTAGAAGCGCAGAAACTGGCAGCTAAAGTCCAAACTACTATCAGAAGCCTAAATGTGAACTTAACCGTCCATTTTATCAAGTTTTTCCAAACAAGAAGTCTATTCTTTAAAGTAGTTAGAATACCACGGCCCTCAATGAAATCATGAACTACGCAGAAAAACATTTAGAACTTCACTGCCCACATCAAAAGCCGTTTGCGGCACACAAAAACACAAAGTCAGTTTAAACCTCACTCCAAGGCCACCGAAAATGCAAGGGCGTGTTTTCGAGGCTCCGATAGCCTCACACAGGTTAACAGGTGGGTGTGAACAGCAGAAATCCTTCATTTCCTCTTGCGGGACGCACAGTCCCATCTCCGTCCTTCACATTGGGAATTTGTACAGTACAGCGCACTAAAAGTTGTATTTTGTGTGTGACGAAATTATGAAGGTATGATCTACTTTAAGTTGCTAACTTATATTGTAAAGAGACATGCAAAGTTTAAAAGCGACAGCATTCAGGTTTTGTTGACAGAAACAGTTTTTTCAACGAAATAGGGCGTAAAACATGTATGAACTTGGTACATTGCGCTAATCTGAAGTTGGCATCTCTCTCGATCTATTATTCAGTTTTATTGGTGGCATTTTCCATTATGAGGATTTGGACAAGAGGCTTAAGGTATGATAGACGTGTCTTAGAAACAGGAGCGATGTTTGCAGATTTTTTGATGTTATAGTTAGATTAAACTAATCATTTATTTACCTACTGACTTACTCCAGTGAGTATGTTCAATTGCGTTTTTAGGAACAAATTTTCGATATATTAATTTTTATTTTATTTGGATCATAAGATGCAGCTTTGGGATGTATCTTATGGCCCTAAGGTAGCTAATACGTTATAAGGATCTCTATGAAATTCAAAGAGTAGTTTATAGTTTTCTCCTATAAACTTTGAGCGCGTCTTCTTGTTCAAATAAAACGGTAATTACAAAGGCGTTTCACATTCATATCATCAAACTGCATAGGTAAATAAAGACATAAAAAATAAACATAATTTCTATGTTTCATTTTTTGTATAAACCATAGTTTTGGAGAAAACTAAAAAAAACGTGAGGAAGTGTTTTATTTGTCACTTCGCCTTGGATACGAGATACATAAAGCTATCTATTAGGGGAGTTCTGCATATGAGAGAGTTATTCTATGATTTCGTATATGACATTTTGGTTTTACTTTTATTGTTACATTCTAGCGAATTAGTTAATTTAAATAAACGTAGCGATTCTAGCGACATGACGTTGTGATTGTTGTATTGCCTTTTAATTAATTAAACGCATATTGTTTTAAAACGACTATTCAACTCATTTTTATTAGTAATAACTAATCAGCATTTTGAATTAACATGCAGCAAGAAAAGTGCAACAAAAAATTAAGTAGCATGTAATTTTCATTGCGGTTGTCGGCATAACATTTAATAATTTATCTAAAAAAAATTGAAAAACAAACATAGTATAAACAATTTAGTAGATTTACTATTTTATTTTTAGTATATACAAAATGGATATTAGATTCGTGCTGTAAATTGTTCATATAAAAGCATCCTACGTAACTCATACGCATATTTTAAAATAAATATGTAAAAAATATTGTATAACTATATAGATCACGTTCAACAATTAATTACATTGAAAATAATTTAACAAGAAAAACTGAAAACAGAAATAATTTATACCATTAAGGTTGATTAACTATGACTTTGATTAAGCCAGACATTTTAACTATTAATTATATACATATCTAGAAAAATTCGACTTTGGTAATGAAGCGACTTGGTAGCGTAGTGGTTAGCGCACCAATGATCAACTCTGGAGGAGCTATATTCATATTCCCGTCCAAACGAATTTTTATGTTCTGTATTTATGACATTTTTGATATTAAAAATGAAAATGTTGATATATTAATAAGCAATTGATATCCAAGAGAGATATGCAAGAATTATTCTGGCCACATTCATTGGTTTAACATATTTTGATAAATAAACAAATTAAATCAATAAAAATTAGAAAAGACTCACCAAAAATGTTAATGCTTGTATATATGCTATCTAAATAGAACAAATAAATTCACGTTTTGTAATAAAATGGTAACAAAAACAACTAGTTAGGTCTTTACAGAAATTAGATAAAATAACTGGTAAGTTTAGATAAAACAAAAGTAAATTTAGAATTATATGAAGAATTTAATTTACGAAAATTACAAATTTAATATGGGCGTAAATCTAAACTATTGTAAGATTCACGATGGTGGCATTGGAAGGTGAAGTAGACTAAAAAATTATACATATTAGTTGAAGTTTGATATTATTTCAGCGATAGTTGATAAAAATTTGCTGTAGAATTTGTCGTACATGTATCAAAATTTGTTAAATAATTTGCGATTACAAATTTATGAGTACACCAATTGCCACAAAAATGTATGCCGTATAAAACCTATAGAATAATGTATAAGTATCGAGAATTAATGAGAAGAGAAAGATTTTAACAATTCAATATCAATTGATTTACCGAGAAACTAAACGCCTGTCGGCTAAAATATATAATGAAAAAATAAGTTATTTTATTAAAAATAGTAAAGATCGAGCGGAAAATAGATAAGTACGTGAGCTGTCTCGCACAACGTTTGTTTTACGATGGCGACAGCCTTTTTTTCTATTTAATTATTAAATATTAGTTGATCTCCAATATTCGTCCTAGAAAGCGATAACCAGTTTCCTTGTGAAGAAATTATTATTTTGACTGTTAGTTTGATATTTCATTTTCACTTCCAAAGCAGCATTTTTGATGCACGTTCTGTAAGTCAGTTTATTTTATTTATTACACTGGCTTTTAATTTGGTTTCGTTATTAAATTTTAATATGTGATCGGAGAGCTCTCAGGACGCGAGATACATAATTAGATAATTAAGTTTAGTTCTGCGGAGGATGATGGGAAATCGAATTGCGTTGATGGACGACGGCCATGTTGTACTGAGTCATAAGGTATTAATTTTTACGGCGGCATTTGAAAATATGTATGGAGTTTTCGTTTTCAAATGAACTCGGCGGAACTGAAGATTTCATGGAAGAATAAAATTCGACTTTGCTCTAAATGCTTTTTTGCGTTCTACTTTTTAATTAATTATGATAATAAATTAAAATACATATTTGGAAGAAATCGTCGTACATCGGGAAACGAGCTAGTGTAATTTGAAACTCGCTAGGGTACACACCTAAAGATTTGTGTTATTACACCGATTTTTTCGAAATATGTATTTATATCAATTTTCAAAATATTAGAAATCAAATTATTAATTAAGTGCATGCGCTCTAAATTTATTGGAGATTTCTATTAAAGATATTAATTTACGGATAGCTAAACTTAAAGCATTTTCCAATTAAATCATTAACAAATATAATGGTATATTAGAATATAACTAGTCGTAACTTTCGTCTGGCAATTTTATTAGCTTTGCATTTTAATTTCGAATCAAAATAACAACTTATTTGGGCTTTCCTGTATAATAATTATTATCCTAAATTCTAATGGAAGATCTTTTAAATAGTACTGATTATTCAAAAATACTTATATTTATTCGTAATTTCTTGTTTGTTTAAACTATTTTTATAAATGTTGTTATTTTATAATAAATGATTATTATCACAGCATTTGCCCTTTTTTTATTCTGCGAACAAGTTTATTATTTCAAGTTTACTCACAGCCCAATGCTCTTTTTAAATAACCTTTTAATAAATGATAAATGAAAACTTTAAGATTTTATTTTGTAATAATATACCATATCGAAACAGCGGCTTAAGGTTAACCCCGAAATATTTTTTTATTTTAGAAACTAAAGGTACGTTTAATAGGATCTTTTTCAGCGCGAATTACTTGAAGGTATAGGTCCTTTGGTACGCTAAAGACGTTTATCGCGCGACAATTTTTGTTTCACCTACATCGGGTATTTTGTGTACCCGTATTGATAGTAAACAAATTAACAAGTAGAGATAAAAACAACGAGAAATAATTCTGTACTATGTAAGCTGCACAGTTCTACTGTTTGAGCAAAACTGATAATTACTGAATTTAGGCTAAATACAATAAAATTGAAAAAGTAGAAATCTCTAAACAGATTAAAAGGATGAAAATCTATTACGGGAAAGTTAGATGTTGCAGTCTCTGGGCAGTAAAATGAGTTCAACTGTTCAAAGATTATTTCCTTTAAAAATCTTAAGTACTTAACAATGCTAAACCGGATCAGAAGCGTAGGTCTCTTCAAATATTGATGGTAAATTGTTAACACACGAAAGCCGGGGGTACTATTAAAGTGACAAGTGGAGATATTTTGACCCAAGATCGATCATCTGATGGCAATTACAGTGTAGAAGATTTATATCATACTTGTTTCTCATACACTTTCTGAAATTAAAACATATTTTGCGCCAGAAACGGCGATAATTCATAAGGAGACTCTAGTCAATGTTAGTAATTTGTTGGCTAAATTGCATAAGCCTTTTCGACATTAAAATTTTAAAATAGACGGAAAGGTAGTATTTGAAATTAACGTGAATTATCGAATTGAATAATTTACACTTTTAATAAGCGTTATATAGGCTTGAATTAATCAAAAAAATTTATGTATAAAATTTCTAAGAAATATACCTAGTGGTCGGTAATAATTGAACAATACAATTCGGTCATATTACAACAAACAAAAATTTAAATAAGCATTCCGAGCCTAAGATCAAAATCGACTACTAAACAGAATTATTAAAATATTTTAAGGCCAATATAAAATTGGATTATGACTATCATTGAACAGACGCGTATTGTGCAACAAAACCATCAACTATTAGCTTAAGTATTTTGTATAAATTCAAGGGCAAAAGAAAGCTAGAAAATGTAATCATCTGATTTGAAGAAAGGGCGAAATCCATAATGATCCAATTTTCGTTAGAAGACAGAAGAATATGAATGACACTCGCCGAAGCAGAAAATTTGAGGTCAACTCCAAGGTACCGGTTTTGGATTAACGCATCTGCAAGGAGTCGATGAGTGATGATACATTAGCTCCGCATGGCTCAAGGTGAAACTGCAGAGAGGAGGAACTCATTCAATTTCCTTGATGAGTGAACGCAGTTCCATCTTGATTAGTGAGCGAAAGTCATCCTCCCCTACATATTGTGGGTAAAAATAGCAACAACGCAGAAATTGTGGAAATAAGAGAGACAAAATAGTCATTTAACAAAATAATAAAAGCGTAAAAAACAAATAATATTCAATGAACTACTTTGAATGGTAGTTATCAGGTTATTGGGAAATTATCAATGTGTGAAATTAGATTTAATGAAAAGTAAACTAAAATAATAATATAAATTAGATTAAGTATGCTTTTACGGTTACAACATTGAATAGAATGCGTATACTCGTAGATCAGATTCAACAATTTTTTATAGTTTAATCAATTAGATACAAATAATCATTTATACCATAGATACTAAACAATTTGCAAATAAAAAGTTAATTGAAGCTTAACTGCGAATTGTTGCTATTTAATTTTACATCTTTTATATTTAATTACGTAAAAATATCTTAGATACAATCAAAACCGCGAAATACAAGCCCTACGTCGCCAGTATACGAATTTAGGCGTAGCATCATTTCAGCCACTTGTTACACTGTTGAGGTACCCTAAAGATAAAGGATGATGGTTTATTTGTATTTTGAATCTCTTAACGTTTAAAATTTTGACTTTTTACCTACATTTAATAATTACGACACCCTTGGTTAGACGTCCGCTAGCGAACGGAGCGGACGCAAGTTCTAATCGCAGCTGGAGTTGGGATTTTTCTCAGAACAGCAAGTGGTTAATTCTCACAATCAATAGCTAGGTTAAGTTTGTTGTGAGGCAATAGAAATATTATGGAAAAATGTCGAAAGCGAAATCTGGTTTCGTTACGTTAAAAATGCAGAATATTAAAAATAAGATTGAACAATATATAGACTTAATTTATATCGTATTTATAGGGTAATAAAACAGCTACCCTTTGAAGGTCCCTTAATAGATATACTTAGGCTACAACCAATACTGTTTCGGTCATTGTGACTAGGACATCATGTCCAAGTTGCCGTGGCCTCATCGCTTCAATGCAAAACACAGTTACTTATAGCGCCGGGCATATTGTAACGTCTTCATCGCCAACAGACACCTGTATTGTCTACTGAAGCGACTGGGACCTGTCGGTGACATAAACTCCTGTAATATGCCAGCCCTATAAGCAACCTGATCGCGCCAATAGAAATACTAATATAGGCCATAGTTTTAGGGACCAAAAAATATAAATGTACTCAGATGGTTGGAATCTCCTAGGTCAAAAAAGGGAAATAAATAAAAGGTCAATACAAGTATCGCCAATAGTCTCAAATCGATAAGGTCTATGGTCGTCTCGAATTACTGGAACGTTAAAATTACTAGATCAATAACAAAAATACATCATTTTTGTATTAAAATGCACTCTTTCATAGACGCCAATCAAAAATAGGTTAATTTGAAAAAGTTTTGTTCTATCCAACCCCTTTTACCGATCACCATTGTTTTGTGGCAGCGACGGTTTAATTGATTTGATTCAATTACGTCGTAGTTGAGCGGTTTTTGTTTATTTTTATTGAAGATCATCAACCACGCAAACTTCTGTATTGTTGTAGCATACCCCAGTAACTTAGGAATTGTAAGAACCAGTATTTTTGTTTATTTTATACCTGTTAGGATTTTGATTTTGTCTCGAACAAATAACAATGTCAGTATACAACAATTTATTAAAATGAAATAAAAATTAAAAATATACGCATAACATATAATAAAATTGGAATGCAATAAATGAATATATAAATGTAAAAAAAATTAAATTAATGTATTCAAAATTTATCAAATTACGTTTTGATGCAATCAGTTCACAAATGAGGATTTCAAAATTTACTGTGTTTACGGTTATCCTACTCTAAATACTATAAATGATTAAAATGGCTTTGTCTAGAGAAGTATATTTCTGTTTTTGCTTAGTTATGAATGAAAGGGTTTTCACATGAATAATAGAAATTGTGTACCTTTGTCTAGTCAAATAAAATAAATGCAATTTATGTTAAATATTAATTTGTCGCGATCGATGTAATCACGGATAGATGAAATCAATTTAAAATCGAGAACTAACCTTTTTATATATTTGTTGCGTTGACTTCTCGTATGATGATTTTTTACATTTTTTTTTATTTTACACACGGTGCTGTTCGATATTATTTAATGAATTAGAGCAGACTTGTGTCCCTCAAGAACTTGAGCGTAGCAATTAAACTGTGGATCGCTTCCATTGTAATTAAATTTGTAGCGATGAAGTTTTACACCGGGCCTTTAACTGTTTCAATTTGGTTACTGTATATTCTCGTAGATCAGGAAAAGACACTAAGATTCTGTTCTAAAGTCAGTTTGTCCAATACGGTTGCTTGATTTTTGAATTTCAACCAATGAGTTTAAATCAGGTTTCGGTTAGTTGGATTCTCACAGATCACACACTAATTTGTATAAAGGTGTCATTTTACGATTTACGAGTATTAAATTTTAACTCAGGTATCTATTTGCGGCAAATTTGGTAAATTTCCACGCTTACTTTAATTCCACAGTATATTAAGATGGTCACGTATTCGTTATGACCTCTCCTTTGCTTTTAGCCAATCTGCCGTTTTGTTTAATTTTTACAATTTATTCCTAAGGGATGTTAAAATTAACTATTTTACATTACCGTTAATTCACATTATTTATGTCTAAGAATTTTGTATATATTTATTTTACTCTCCAGGGATGTGCAAATTAATAATTTTTTTATTGATGACATCAACGCCGCCAAAAGCATTCTAACTCAAGAGAACTCCTCCAGATTAGAAATCAATCTGTTGAGTCGTTCTTGAGTTATCTTAGATGAAAGAATATCGTAAAATATATTCTCTAAATATACGATTCTTGAGATGCATTCAGTATTAAAACCTTAGCATGGGTATTTCAAGCTCCAGTTAAATTTATCTTGTAGATGTTTTGCATAGAAATTATTGTTAACACAAGGTTAATAAATTATAGGCAACTAGCACATAAATTTTGCTGGAGATTGAAATACCATCCCTCGATCGATTTGAAAAAGGTTTTGAATTAAAAGTACTAACCCAACTATTAGAATTTTAATATATTACGTGTTGTTTTTAATATTTACTTTTAAACATTTGTAAAAAGGTTCAGTTCAATTTCATTAAAAACAAAGTCGGTGATCAAACACATATTCGTGACATAAAATGTTATAAGCGAAAAAGTGTATGTAGGAATGTAATGAACTGCGCAGGCACGGAATTAAATTTGACATCTTAAGTGTAGAAATTGAAATCGTGAAGTTAAACCTTTTCCTTATCGCAAAAATCAAGAACAATTAAAAATCTTTAAATGCGAGTTCAATATCTTGAACATAAGTGCGCAAAATATCGATTTATCTTCTTTTGGCAAAACGTCAATCATTTTCAGTACAAGCCCAATTTACTAAATCTGTCTATAAAATTTATGTTGTGAAGTTATCTGTTATGTACTTACATAAAACTGATGTAAACGTAAAAGTTTCGCACATTGTGACTGCTATCATTGAATATCGTTAACTCAACTTTACGCATTGTCAAATTTTTGCAACTGTAATGTTTATTGTCGTTGTGAATAAGAACTGCCGATTTTTGTAGAGAAGTGGTATATAAAGATAAACATTTTCTGTAGAAAGAAACTGATTTTAAAGAAGGTAAGTTTAAAGATCGCAAGGAACAACTACTTTTTGAGGTTAAGGATCTTAAGCTTAACTTGGAAACATTCTGGATTAATTTCAAATACCATAAGAATAACTATTTCAAGAATTAAGAAATTATGAAATTTTTGGGACAGAGCTTTTTATGACGTCACGAGTAGAAGATACAGAATTTGTTCTAAACGGTGTAATTCATCCCATGCAATAAAATTACATAAACATTGCACAGTGTGAAAATGTTATGCTATTAATCGCATGTAACGAAATTGCATACAAGAGATCGCATAATCTGAATTGGTCATACATACCATAAAATTTAATACTATGTTTACCATGCATTTATTGAAAGTATATTAACTAAATTTCAGCTATATATGCCTAATTTTATGTAGTGAAAACAGTCTTGAGGAAAGATTCGTTTAGCATTTACCCATAAATGTTTTAATTGAAACGTAAATAAATCAATACCGATAGACTTACCTTAGCTTCTACTTAATAAACAGGAAACTTCTCTCGGTTTTATATTTACTACTGTGTTATGACGCTATTGTTAATTCCGACGAGCCACTTGAGTGTCTAGCCTAACTACGATAATCCATAACAGGATAACTATCGCCAATTTATATACATAATTAAAAATTCTGATTTATTTAAACTAATTGAATACTGGGTGTAAAGGAAATAGTGCACGTAGGAAATGAAAGTAGAGCAATAAAGGCGGTATACGTTTTTTTCGCTATTTCCACTAGTTACTGAGGTATTGCAAATTAAAGTTATAGCACTTTGGCAAACTTGCATTGAAATTATTTCGATCGTACAGTTATCTAAATAAATTTTTGCAACGAGAGAAAGTTTATTGCTGGCGCCTACTCAGAACCCTTTGTTGAAAGATTATTGGGCATTGAAGTAGCAACCAGGAAACGTGTTACGTATTTTGCAAATATGACCGCTCTGAATGACTTTCATTCTTAACTACGAGAAGATATAAAATTTGCTTTCAGTACAAGTTTACAGTTTGAAAAGTAAGTGCATTTTGTAAATAAATCGTTAAAATTGAGATTGAATAAGTTAATCGCATTAAAGCCTTGAAAATTCGGGATATTAACGCACATAATTATTGAAAGGTTGGTTAAGAATTGTATTACAAGTAAAAGCTTGATCATCGTGTATTATTTTAAAGAATTAAAAGTGAACAGACTAACTGTCTTTAATAAAGCAACAAACCGGGAATACAAAAATTTCAACAATCACTTAATACATATCAATCTAGCATGAATAACAACGAATTGTATATCCAAGTCGACTTTAGTTATAATTAATCAACATTCACAATAATTTTGATCAGGAATAAAAACACTTTAATTTTCGTAATTGTTTAAATAAATACAAAGAATAAAGTGAAATTGAAAAATCTCTAATAGGCGCCAATGCACTGCTAAACTATTTACGGCCACTTGTAAAGTTGTAAACTAATTTCATTGTAGATATTTGGGTATTCCTATGAATGACAAGTTTCTCCAATTTTAGGCGTTGCCACTTTTCCTGTTTAGTAGAATTTACAATTTTATGTAATACATTTTATTAAATTATAGTTTAACCATTAACGTTATCGAAAAATTAAATGCGGTCTTGTGTATAATAGGATCTATATTCTAGACATTAGTTGTTGACTTTTGCCGCAATAAGTTTTGACCTTCACTAATTTTTTCAGATTTTTGATTATTATTATATAAGGCTTTTTTGTTCGTATTAAAGCCTTCTAACACCTATTACAAGAACGCACACTATTTTTTTACACCCTGTATAATTTCGCCAAACAAAAATTACACTCACGTTGCGTTATTAATCAAAAATACGGTTAAACTGCTTTATTATGGCCAACCTACAATGCTAACAATGTCACTAGATATTATTAGTTTTTAAACTAAGTGTGATTAAGTGTCATGCTTGTTTTCTTTTGTTGAAATGCATTTTTTATTGCAACATATTAGTTAGTTGCTCAGTCTTTAAATATTTGAGAGCTTCTTAAATAGTTATGCACTTTTCAAATTTGATAACAGCGTTGAAGTCCATCTTAATTTAAGAAGGTTTGTACAAGCAGCCTTAATTAAAATAATACAATTCACACAACTATCTACGTTAAACCAGGCAACCCAATCCACACCATATTCGATTTAGAGAAAAAATATTTTCTTCGCAACAGTAACAAGATTATTACTTCTAAAAGGCAAGCAGCTGATTCGACGCAACATCCACTCAATGCTACCTGTCATAATTAACAAAGATTTTTTACAACTTTTTTCTCTTTCTAGGGGCACCCAAATGCTGGGACCTGTTAGAGAAATCAATTCGTGCCGTTTCAAAAATATGTATTTTTAAATTTAGCGGCAAAATCAGTTATTTTAAATTTATTCTGTAACAATTGGTAATTAATTAATGAAAATAGCCAAACGAAGTAATTTGTTAATAGTGAAATCACAAATGAGTTTCAAATGAAATTAGTAGAATTTTATGAATTTATGAGTGATTTATTTTAATATAATGGTGTTGTAAGACTTAAATACGGTAACGGGTATCAGCACTGCAGGATACGCCTCTTATCACAGTAGCTTCGGCAACTTTTAGGTATGTGTTAGACTCACGTAATTTAATTCATAAATTAACGCGAATCTAACATAGAAAAATTAAATCAATTGTATAGATTTATTTTTCTAAAAGATTGTTAATTT
>JAHWXV010443011.1:0-10276 GCA_024586415.1 Phrixothrix hirtus
ATGACTAAACTCTATTTTTATTATTATCAGTTATTAATAAATAACTTCTTCAAAATTGTTAAAAAAATTGTATACATATTTCTAAATTCTTTCAATTGTGAGAAAGGGCAATCCCCTTATCCTGTTATTTATTGTAGTAAACAAATCGTAATGTGCCTACTACAGCTGTAAAAGCGTATATTATTGTAGATTGATACTTTTAGGTAGGTCAGTTATAATTTTATGAATGATTTAACAGTTTTAGTCTGAATACAACCATAGGCGGCTCATTGTACATATTTTGAAAAAAAGAACTTTTTTATATTCGTATTTTTTTAATTTTACGTTTATTGGGGTGTCTGTAGGGTCTACTTACAGCCCTTAAAAGGAATGACGTATTATCTGAAACACCCTGTATAACTGACTAATTCTTTATTTTAAACAAGTTTCCGTTGAATAAATCTTCGATTGCAAATTTTAATATGATAGTGTGGATTGCTAGTTAAATAAAACCTTTAGCTGTGTGAAAGTCGAAAGTCGAAGGTAAGGGCTTTCTTTGTTTCTTCTCTCCCCTCAGATTGCGTTAATTAAGTAAGTAGGCAGTCATTCCAGTCACTTGAACTGAAAATGCGATGTTTTGGTTAAATTTCGAATAAATTTGAAAGTCGCTACCGTTAAGGCCATTGTTGATCAAGAAATTTTCTACGGAATGATTAATTAAATAGTCCGGCTATAAAAGGACGATTACTTTTTAGGAAAAGTCTGGTTATCCTAGTCGAACTGATTATCCTAGGATCTGAAATCAGCCCTCCTCAGCCTTGCTGCCTCGTAAAAAATTAAATGTTCATATCTCGATAGAGTCATATGTAGCTTATTATTGATATCCATTCAATACTTTTATCCAATTAAGAACCGGTGGTGTGTATGACGTAGAATACTGTACAAATGATTGTTTGAAATATATACTAATTTTGAGATATTTGATAAAATCTAACATATAGAAGTTAACTGCATTTTTCCGTTATAAATATACAAATTCGTTACATTATTGCAATGTTTTTAATTATGAATTGTGATCACTAGCAACGTTCTTGTTCCTAACTTACTAATTTCATTTATTTGATAGTACGGTTAGTCATTCTGATTCATTTAGAAGAATAAAAGTAGTTGATTTAAATAAATTCAATTCACTTTTAATAAATGGTGCGTATGATTAATATAACATTGTGGCGTTATGTAATTTGTTATGTTCGTTGAGACAAATAATTAGTCAATTTTATTTAAATTTTGAAGTTTCCTTTTTCCTTTACTTAAAATAATAATCTTTTTTCTATATTCTACAGATCACAGGTGCACATTTAGCAGAAAGTAATGTTGATAAAATTATCAACTAATTTTGTTATACATTGAACTTACCTCTACGCTCTAATTAATCTGTTCTATTATCAATTATTTCTAATTAATTCATTACTTGCTTCTAATCATTCCGCTACTTAAGAATTAATCAAGTTACGCCTGAATAATTTTGGTAATTGCCGTTTTTTGATTTATAAATTTAGGTACAGATTTCCGAATTCTAATTTATTCTATCAATCAATTAGCACTTTAACAAAAGTCTTATTTCTGATTACAAATTTTAGCATCCTTATTTAAACATAATTAAATACCCTTTCCAATATAACCTTTTACTTTATTCAAAATTTAAATTAAATTGTATATGACTCGTTAATACGATCAAACCTTTAAATTGTTCTAATTTGTGAACACACTACTGATGTTTTTTGAACTCTTCTCAAGGGAAGCTATGTTTGAAGATGGAAAAACAACCACAAGCTTTGTATAAGCACCTGGGCACTTTCTGCATCAATTAAATATTCCTGCCTCTATTATTAAATTTCAATAAATATTTATAATTACTTATATGTATACTCAGTGACATAGAAATTGCAACACCGAGAAGGAGTAGGAATTTCTTAATCAAAGTTGGTAGATCTGTTGGCTTGACATTAAGTAATAATTGATTAACTGTTGAAATCAAATGGTAATGTGATAACGTCACATTTAACAGTTGTGATTTTTGCTAGCTTTTTCGGTCTGTGTTTTTCGTACGATTTATTGTTCTTTTCATTGTTAATTAGCATTATTTTTCTTGTTCTTCTTTTATTAACGTGTTCTGTTTGTTTGATTATGCCTAGAGTACGACAACGAGGATATTACCGCCAATTAGGCGAATTTGACAGAGGCCGAATTATTGGTTTGCGCGAAGCTAGCTGTTCATTTGGGGAAATTGCTAACCGTGTAAAACGAAATCGGTCTACTGTAATGCGAGTGTGTTGTGTATGGTTTGAAGATGTCCAGAAACATCGTAAAAGAGGATCCGGGGCTTCAAGAAGAACGAATGAACGTCAAGATCGTCGCTTAAGGCAACTGGCATTTAGAGAACGATTTTCTTCTACTCGGGCAGTTGGTGACAAATGGTTTGGTGAAGAAGATCGCCTTGTAACTTTTAGAACAGTTTATCGCCGAATCCGAAGTTTTGGGTTAACATTTGTCGTTATATGCTTCCTTTGACTACAGAACATTGTCAGCAACGGTTACAATGGTGCAATGAACGATCCCATTGGAATCTTGAATGGCGTCGTACTGTCTTTAGTGACGAATCTAGATTTTGTTTAGGAATGCACGATGGTCGTATGAGAGTTAGAAACAACGGAATCTTCGGTTTACAGTTGGGAGGCACGTACACCGCACTGTTGGTGGTATGATTTGGGGTGCGATTACTTATGGCAGTAGGTCTCCCTTGGTGCTCATTCGAGGCAAGTTGACATCACAACATTATATTGCGGAGGTGCTTAGAACACATCTTCTACCATACTTACAAGAGCTCAAAGATCCATTATTTCAGCAAGATAATGCACGTTCACATGTAGCAAGATTTTCCTTGAACTTCTTTGAGCAGGCCCAGATTCATCTTTTGCCCTGCTTCCAAGATCTCCAGATCTTTCTCCTATTGAACATGTATGGGACATAATGGGTAGAAGGTTGTGGAATTTGCAACGTCCCCCATTGACTTTGGAGGCCTTGAGACAATACCCCAAGACGAGATAAACCACCTTATTCAATTAATGCCTCGGCGTGTAAATGAATATGTAAATCAAAGAGGCCGCACCACACATTATTAACAATTATTATAACAGTTTGTTTAACTAATAAAGATTTTCCTCCCAAATTTTGATCATTTATTACTATAACATGGGTGAATATTTCTACCAAATTTCATTCGGAAATTGCAACCCTTTCTTTGGTGTTGCGATTTCTATGTCACTGAGTATATTTTATTATTGATATAATGTTGTTCAATTTATTAACTTTTTTATACAGGGTGATCATTTAGTAGCCTCTTCCTCGATTACAGCTTTACACTTTGATGAAACATGTAACATACGGAAAGCTACTGGATTTTAATAGAGTATAATTTAAAATTAGATTCACATTTACAGGGTGTTTAAAAATGTATGATTTATAAAAGCATACTTTTTTAAATGTCACCCAACACATCTTTTTATCGAAAATTAATCCCCTACATATTCTCTATATAGTATTAATATTTTTTCCGTTCCATTATCTCGTTACCAAGTTACGAATTTTTAAATTATTTTTAGATTATTATCAACCACCCTTCGTTTAAATTCTAATACTTACATTATCTTTCGTTAATTTTTCGTAAAAACTTAAGCATTGCTTTATTCAGGTGACTTTTAGTTGTAACTGCTGCAATATTTGAACTTTTTTATGCAAGGTGTTTCATTATGTTTTACAAATAGTAATTTTCAAATTCAATTTTTGCAATTATTTCAAATGGAACACTCTATATTTTATTAAAGTAATCAATATAGTATTTATTTATCTTTAATTTAATATATAAGTGCACCTCAATTGTCAGTAGTTTTAAACAGGGTAACAATATTTGTTAGCACAGTAAGACTGCAGTCTAAATTTTATATAAAGTTAGATTGAGCATCTGATGAAAACTGTTTGTTAGCATCATGGGCGTATACTCAAAAATTTCTTGACAGGCGTCGCCCTAATGTCAGATCGCTGGAAATCATTAAGGAATGATTTAATCGCACTGAAAGCTTGGCATACGAAAAAAACGCAGAAGAAAGAGGATATCCTTAGCGATTGTGGAAAATCCAAAAGCAAAGGCTTGGGACGTAAGTAGGGGTTTAGAAATTCATGAATCTTCAGTGTCAAACTACATTAGACAAAATAATTTTCAGCCCTATCGTTTTCAATTACTTCAAGAACTAATTGGAAATGATTTTGAAAGAAAAATAACATTTTATTATTAAACACAGAATGAAACAGTAGAAACTGAAGATTTTATAAATGTTCTTTTTACTAATGAATGTATAGGGAGAACCAGAAGTCCATACACACTACGGTTCAAATTAGTTTACACAGATTTGGTCACATTAAAAGCTTGCTGATATTTGTACACTCCTTTTGAAATAGATGGAATTACTAGAATATCTTGTTGTATTACAATCGTTTTTAACAGAGATATCACACGCACCACTTCAAATACAGCTGTTACAAGAAGGGTGCAATTCAAGCGAATCTTATTTTCAACGTGCATGCGCTTCTCGTTCTTGACTATACGCTCCACAGAAGCG
This sequence comes from Phrixothrix hirtus, assembly GCA_024586415.1. Taxonomy (NCBI): domain Eukaryota; kingdom Metazoa; phylum Arthropoda; class Insecta; order Coleoptera; family Phengodidae; genus Phrixothrix; species Phrixothrix hirtus. The sequence continues at coordinate 4,656 of JAHWXV010443011.1, forward strand.
GTTTTGTGAACAGACACAATTACCATTACTATGATATTCAAACCCCCCCACACAATGCATATCAATAATTACCAGCACAGGTGGAGTATCAATTTAAGGGGAGGGATGGTGCACGGTTTGTAATCGGTCTGTAAAGTTTTCATGGTCATGTGATGACATAAATTTTCTTAAACTTCCTAAGAGAAGAGTTTCCAGAATTAACTGAAAATCTTCCGGATTAGGATGGCGCACCGGCTCATTTTAATGTGAATGAAAATTCTCCTGCGAGGTGAATCGGAAGACAAGGCATGTTAACTTTATTTAAATATTAATATTTTATTGTAATTATTAAATAAATTTTATTCGGTCCAAATGAATCGTCGGCCAGATCGCCCGATCTGACGCCCATGAACTTTTGCGGGAAACTACTAAACCAACCCTACGTCTACCAGGTTGCACACACAGCTCAAGAAGGTATGACTGAGAAAATTAGACGTTCCTTTCGCCGCATTACTCTTGCTATGCTCAAGAACACAATTCATTATTGGTTTTCCACGAGATCTAATGATTATTATTGTTATTTATTTCTATTTTGGTTCATATTATAATATCTAACTTTCTATAAAGCTTAAACAGCAATCTTAATGTTGTGTTAACGAACATTTTTATTCTGTTCTAAAGCTACTAAAAATTAAGGTGCACTGATGTGATATCAAATTAAAGATAAATACTCTATTGATTACTTTAATCAAATATAGGGTGTTCTATTTGAAAAATTGCAAAAATTGAATTTCAAAATTACGATTTGTAAAACATAATTCTGAGCACCCTGCACAAAGTAGTTTAAATTTAATAGCAGATACAAATAAAATGTTTCTAGATAAAGCCTCGATTACGTTTTCAGGGAAAACTAACAAAAGGTAAAGTAGATATTGGAATTTAGATGAAGGATTGCTAATAACCCAAATATAATTAAAAAATCATAACTTGGCAACGCGCAATTGGAATAGAAAAAAATTAAAAATGTATAGAGGAGAATGTGCGGTGCCATTTAGAGAAAATATACTTTTATGCATCACGCATTTCTTAAAAACCCTGTAAATTTGAAACCAATTTTAAGTTATCCCCTCTTAAAACCCATCGGTATTTATTAAATTACATTTTTCATCGCACTAAGCATAAAGCTACGAAAATACTCACCTTGTATAATTGTTTCTACTTTGGGCGCGTTTAGATCAACACATGTTTGCTATTGTTTAAATTTGACTTATAATTTATTGCAAAACACGTTACCATTTTGTGTTGAAGATGTTAGTTCCAAACTTATCATTATTTTGGTATTTTTCATGATTTGGTTAAATGTTGAAATTAACCCGGCGCCTTGAAACTGATACCTATTAAGACAGGATCCGCAGTTTACCAAATCTTACCAGAGTTCATCTTTCTAGCCAAGTTTATCTTATTTTATTTTCTGCAATAGATACAACTAGCATTACCCCTTTTATTAGAAACGTTACAGTGTGTTAACAAAATGTTAGTCTATGTTTATTGAATGTCTTAATTACGGAAAGTGTATAAACCTTTTTGCTGTTTCGGGAGTGATAGTTTTGTTAGGCAAAACCGTAAATTGTGACATTTATGCGTACGAGTTGTAAACAAAGCGTCGACAACTGGTTTATTGTAGGTTTTATTCAGAGGCATACCTTCTGCTTATTGTTATCCTTAGTAAGTGTTTAATTCCCTTATGCGATGTTGGTGGTGGTTTCTGGTTTTGATACAACAACCAATGGTACAGTAATTTTCAGTATTTGCCGATTTAGTAGACGGGCGATTATAAGAATCCCCCATTCTTATGAAGCTAGCTGGCACACCCTGCAAATCTCCAGATTTATATCGCTAGACCTATTCTGTTTGTGATAATACTAATATGTATAAATGCACATTGAAAATAAAGACACCAATATAATTGCTTCCCGAATAGCATAATATTTCCAGAATAATCGAAGTTCGTGTGACTTACGATGTTTTACAGTAAACGAGAAGCACTTACACCACTCTCGTGTTATACATTTTAAAATACAGCATCTTCGCTAATTTTAAAACTATATTATCGTCCTTTGTCACGATATAAATCTGATCGTCACTATTTTGCTGACATACACACGTATAATAAATTTTGTAACACTTGTTTAAAAGAAGATTTTAAAAAGTATTACACTACTAGACGATTCAAACCTAAATTGACAGTACAATAGGTGGTAGCGACGCAGTGACAGCAAAATATTCACTTCTAACTGTGTCAATAAGTCCATACTACGAGGGGTGGTCAATAAATTCACGGAATGGAGGGGTTAGCGGGAGAGAGGATTACTGCCGCGAGCAGTATTGATGCAGCGACGTCTTATTAGTATACCTGGAGAGTTTCATTGTGATTGTGTTATTAACCTCAGAGTTATTATTGAACAAGCAACCAAAGGCGGATAAAAATATCGACAATGGAAAAAATCGAATTTCGCGCGGTTATAAAATTCCTAACAAAACAAGGAAATCACCTCAAACTATTTTGAATGAGGTGTCGTCGGTTTACGGAAACTCTTGTACTGATACAATCATTATTTATAAGTGACATAACCTTTTTAAACAAGACAGAGGGTTAACAGAAGGCGACCCCTGCCAGGTTGGCCGATTGAAGCCACCCCGGTAGACGTTATGGAAAAAGTCGAAAAACTTGTATGCTCGTTTAAAGAAGAAACAACTTGCAGAAATTGTTGGAGTATTTCCTACAACCATTTTAAATATTCCCATCTTGAGATGCCAAAGGTTAGTGCAAGATGCGAACCCAGAATCCTCACACCACTGCAAAAACAACATCGTGTTAAACCTCTGCTAAGACGACAAAGATGAAATTTTAAGCCGAATTATTACGGAAGATGAAACTTGGGTTCATCATTTTGAGCCTGAATCTAAGCAAGAATCTGTGCAGCGGCATAAAAAGGGCATACAATACCCAAAAGTTCAAAGTGTCACAATTGGCTGAAAAAATAATGGCAAGTGTTTTTTGGGATACTTAGGGTATCCTGCTCATTGATTACAAAGATAAAGGTGTTTCAATACCGGGGGCATGCTATGCTTATTTGCTGAAGCAGCTAAGAGATGCTGTAAAGGCGAAAAGGCGGTGAAAATTAACAAAAGGTGTGCTGCTTTTCCACGACAACGCGCCAGTGCATCGGAGTCATGTTGCGATGGCTGCACTTCTAGATTGTGGTTTTCAAATATTAAACAACCCACCCTACAGCCCATACTTGGCACTCTCGGACTATTATTTGTTCTCCAACCTCAAAAAGGAGCGTCGTGGGAAGAAATTTACGAGCGACGATGAGGTCAAACTTGCAATTTCGATTTATTTTGATGGAAAAGATATAACATTTTTTTATAACGATATAAATAAAAATAAGTTGATCGAAAATCCAAAAAATGTATTAGCGTCAAGGGAGAATATATTGAAAAGCCAAACTATGACAATGTACTTTTTCACCCTCCTTTCCCCCCATTCCGCGAATTTATTAACCTCCCGCCGTATGCAGACATGTTGCCAGCCCCCACTGGTGTAGTGGTTAGCATTTTTGCCTCTGCAGCCAGGGGACGTGGGTTCAAACCCGATCGAGGTCGGTAAATTTTTCATCGGAAAAAATTTAAAAAACATGCCTTCTTCACATTAAAAAATCCTTACTCGCGGTGGAACTCCTCCAGATTCAGCAAAATTCCAATAGGTATGGAGAAATGACCATATAACAATTCTAGTCCAAGAGGGCCAAGGGAAATTCCGGATCTCAAACCCTCAGCCACAAAAACGAACAGACAAATGTAGATGTTTGTATTATTTAAATTTGTGAATAATTGAAAATGCATTTATGACGTTATAAATTTCAAAAAAATATCAAGTTGTATTAAGAGACCGTGCTCGTATTGTTATCAAACTATTGAGAATCCAACTCTCAAGAAGAGTTCCGCCTAATTATTATAGTTGTACATTTTGATCGACTTGACTGCATTCATCCTTATCAATCGCTTTCATTTTATTAATTTATATATCATTGTATAATTATTTCCTAGTAATCCCTACCTGCAACGACTATTATTATTGATTGATTTCGGTTCTTTTCTTTTTTGGACAAATTACGTTAATGCTACTTATAGGCACATTAAATACATGGTATACATATTTTTCTTCATAGAAAACCATATTACTTAGATTTAACGTTAATTATTTAAATAAATTACAATAAAGGCAGGTCGTAATATTGAATACATTTACTACGCTAATAAACGATGTATGTTCGACTTTTTGAATCGACTACTCAATAACGTTATCATTTGTCAATTTCGTGTTCTAATATCATTTGGAGCGCGAATGAGTTTCTATCATTTTAGTTTAAATGGAATTCAACGTTTAGGGTGACATCAAAAACGGTGATTGTCGTGTATCATTGATATGAAATGGTCTCGCTAATATTCGCTTAGCCCTATGGCAATTCAGCTAAATGGCATCGTGCGATCTCCACCCAACTATTCATCTCGTTATCAAAAACGTTCTCTTTTATGGCAGCGACACGATCACGAAATCCATTTGCTAAGAATTTTTATTATAAATGAACTGTTATGATTTTTCCTCAAGCACAAGTGTAAGGGGACCGAATCCACAAGAGAAACAGGGATGATGGGACGACTGATGATTATCCATGTTGAAGTAACACACAATAAATTCACTGTTTCGCGCTTTTATGTGTAACGGTAGTTAATTTTATCGCCTTGTTATAAAAAAAAATTACACAATTCATGTTTTAAAGTACGAAGGGTATCGGTATTTAATTTTATGGATTTACTTTAATAATACATGAACCCTGCATTTTTAAGTAATTGGCAAAATGTTTTGTTGTTAAGTAATCATCTTGTACTTATAATTTCTCGATTTTATCAAAAATGAAATCGACGAATATCGGATTGAAAATCTTTAATGAATAGCCTTCAATTAAAAATTAGAAACAGATAGGGTTTTTCAAAAGTAAGTAGTAACTATATTTGCTTATAACTTTGTAAATATCGGCCCTATTCCAAAAATAAAAACAAACTTTATATACAGGATAAGACAGTGAAGGGGAACATTCAACACACCTATATTGTTTTAAATTGTAATTTTAATGTGCATGTAACTAGTTTTCTGTCAAGTAAGGTATGTCATTTAAACTTTAAATTTATGTTTATTGTGGTATTTTAGGTTTTAGAAACGTGATTTAAAATTTTCTATAACTCGCCGTAACATGTCCGGTGTAATGAGGTCAACTTTTTCCTGAAGTTTTAATTTCAGTTCAGCTGGCGTTTGTAGACGATCGACATACACCTTGCTCTTCAGAAAACCCCAAATAAAACAGTTGCACGTTGACAAATCTAAAGCTGTAGCCGATCAAGCAATGGCCCCATGTTTGGGTATGAGATAGTTCGGCAATAAGCGTTTGTCAGCTCCCGCTGTTTTTTTGTGTGTCTGATCATCTAATTTATGTAAATTCAATTGTTATCTATCGCTAATTTCTTTTGTAAATTATTTAAATTTAATACCATCACTATTCGGACCAAATTACATTAAG
>JAHWXV010443200.1:0-12872 GCA_024586415.1 Phrixothrix hirtus
ATATATATATATATATATATATATATATATATATATATATATAAACAAAAGAAATTTTAATATCTATGTCACCAATTGTCGTCAAAGCCCTTAAGGTTTGTTCTTTAATAGGATTTTTAAATCCACCTTTAATTTAGTTTTCATAAATAAACAAAAACCTCGATTGCTTTGGCTAATGTAAAGATTATTGTTCCGATTTTATTTAGAGAATAGTTATTTATTTTTGAATTCGAACCCGTCTCTTGTGTACAAGTGTAATTTGTAATTCAAACAATATAGTGTGTTTTGTGCTCAATTAATACTTCTATTTATTTTAAACATCATTTATTACTTAATATTATCAACGGGCCTGTGTGCGCCTGATCATGGTTCAGAATTTGTTATTTTGTAAAGCGTATGAGAAAGCATTTGCTTCAAGTAAAATTTATAGCGTTAACTACAGTCCAAATTGCCTTCAGCACTTTTGAAATGATTCATGACAGGTGCAGCATATTTTGAATTTTGTGCCAAGTTGATTCATCTTAAGATTATCATTAACAATTCATTTCACTTTTGATATACAGGGCGTATCAATAATCTTGATTCATTTTTTGTTTAAAAATCATTAGGAACAGATCTAGTTTAACCAGTTATTCACTGGAAAATGCGCTTCACTTTTGATTTTACAATTACAATTAGCGCTTTGCCTCATACAGAGCGATCTTAAATAAGCGACCACTTTTAGCATTAGTACATTTCCTTTCAGTCTTATCCAGTATCTGCAATACCACTAGAGTGTCTGTCTTCACTTTTAAGGTAGGTCACTAACATCGTGATTTACAGGGTGTTTTGCAAACATTTCCTGATTGCAGTTTGACTTGAGAACAGTGGCGCCCTCCTTTTACCGATTTTGTCTTAAATGTACAGTGTTTAGCCTCGCATATCGACGAACCACACCTTGCCCCACTGAAGCTTTGCCGGCCGTGGTTAAACATTCGTGATTTCTGCCACATGCGTTATTGTCAATTTAACCTGTGACACTGTATATCTTTGTGCTGTTATTAGGTAATACAAGAATGGTCTAATATTACATTAATAAAAGAGTTCGTGAACTTTATTGCTTTTATAATTTACTAACTGCAATTAAATATTGTCATCACATAATACATACATTTTTCAGGTATTATAAAACGATCAAAAATTACTAATGCTACGGTGAATCAGAACTGAACATTTATTAAGACTTTACAAAATACTCGGTGGGTAATTAGTTCCACACTAATGACTAATTTTTGGTGTTCAATAGTGACGCACTATATAAATAGTGACATACAAATACTACAACTAATTCCACTAGATTTATCTGAGCTCAAGTATCGTGTTTGCTTTTAATACTAATCATAAAACATATATTTCTTACAATAAAACAAACGATTTACAAACGGCTGACTTAGGCAAATTAATTGCTTAAATTATGGGTAAAACATACGTAAAAATCAAAGTTAAATGTTTCTAATAACAGAGTTGCCTTTACGGAAGTTTTTGTTCGCAAAATAGACAAAACACGCAAGTGATCGTGAATGCACTTCCGCTTGATAACACTTGGCGGTGCAAATCATGAAAACACTCGAGCTTGGTGATTGTTTTGAATGAAAAGTAACATTTGATAAATTACTTACGGAGGAAATGATGGTTAGACCTCGCTTTGTTTATTGAAATACGCAACCATATAGCGAAAGCGGTTGCTAACTTTATTATTTATATCAGCTACTGTGACCCAACCTGAAATACAATCTATCTTGTTTTCCTTGCAAAAGTTACCTCTAAAGGAAAGTTAGGGAAATGCCATATTGATAAACGCTAAATTGTAAAATTCACCTCACTTCTGAAATTTTTAAGAAATTATTGCATTTTGCGTATTTTAAATTTCTTTATCGGTTAAATAACTAACAAAAAAACGAAAAACACAAACTTAAGTTCTACCGTTGTAAAAGTTTGAACACTTCTTTGGTTTTAACACGACCTTCAGTGCTTCACCTAGAAGCTTAACAACAAAAACGTAAGCCAACAGATAGTCAGCCTAACCTAACCAACGTATTTAAATACTTTTAAAATAATCAACGTTTTTAGCTCTAAAGAATGTTTGGCAAGGGGATTTTAAAATTTAAGATTAACGTAATAAGTGATTTATTTTAAAGTATTTTATGAATGCACAAGGTTATTAAAGCAATGTAATTTTTAATTACACAAAAGATTATTTAAGCCTTCACAACTGAGAATTGTAGTACAGAAGACTTTAATTAATAAAAATGATATATGTATAATTATGGATATATTTAGTGTTCTTGTAAAGTTAATAAAAATAACGACGAAATATTTAATACGGCAATTACGTTTTTATATAGGTAAAATAGTGACGGAATTTATGCTATTTTCACCTAAGGTACTGCAATAGCGGTATTCCTAATATATGTAACCTATTACGAAGAAGATGAATGTTGACAATTTAAAAAAATGAGTAATGTATTGTGATAGACTCGTTTGGGTAAAAAAAGTTTTCCCAATAATAATTTTGTCGCCTTCAAGTTAGTTAGGTTCGGAGTTACATACATAAGCGTTAATCTATTCAAAAGCGCTTCAGAGCTTTTATTCCAAATTTTTAAGTAGCGCTGCAAGCGTAATAAACCTATCGAGTGTAATAAAAGCAAATGTTAAGACTCCTGAGGGAATGTCTCGATCAAATTCTATAAGATCAATTAAAATAAATATAATAAAAAAGTCTGATTAACCTACTTAGAAAGTAAAAAGAACAAAAGTATACAAACAACAAAAAAATCATAAACAAAGCACGCACCCAACGAAGTAATTATACAAGGCATACGGGATATAAGGCACATTACTTTAACGACAGACACATCTTAATATGTACGGCAAACACACTTACACACAAAGTGTTTAAATTGCATATTTTTTGAAATATTTGCGATTAAATTTTCAGCCCGCACCTGCTTTTCAATTTGGTATACTTGCCAGGTTTTGTTGGCGTCCCACGCCAACATTTAAATTTACCGCCGTACGTTCACAGTAATTGCGTGGTTGTCAGAACGACGCAAATAAATAGATTGGGTTGGATCAAACACGAGAGACGAGATTTTCTACTCTCCGTGGCGATTGGAAAATAATTAATAAAATAACTGACAAATATAAGCGATTTTCACTTTTGTGGATTTTGACGGTGTATAATTTGTAATAACTCGTCGTGAGACCACCGTAACGTGGCAGTAAAACACACGTAGATCGTACGTGATAGAATCGGTCGTGTTAGTGATTTTCTTTCATCCGAAGTGTTTGGCTGAGTGTAAGGTTTCCGCAGGCCTGGTGGCCTAAGAAATCGGATAGTGTATTCTGGGGATTTACCTGCCTTATTCCACCCCGGTCGCAGCTTTATTGGACGTGCGAATCCCCTCTGCGAGTGCAAGAACATGTAAGAGTCACGACTGATGATTTTGGGTGTTGTGGGTAAGCGAGAAGCCCTGTGACGCGTCGATAAAGACCAAGTTATTTATTACTACATATATTTTTGCTTCTCTATTGTTTGCCTGTAAGGGTATATGTGAAATGTCAACGTGTATCGGCGAGCATCTGGTGTAATTTATAGTCCCGGCTACCGACTATTGTATAGCCCAGCTTAAACCATTCCCGTTTTGAGGGGAGCCTGTCAATACATAATTCCTGTCCGAACTATGGACGCAAACCTGTATTTACGGTGACTAGTATATTTATACAATAATTTTAGTTTATAGTAGATTGCTTAGTCTTCCCCGTACCTCTTGAATTAGGCCGAATTGAAGTTTACTTATAACACTGTGTGTCTTGTTGTATGCTAAGTAAGCCATCTCTTTAAACATAGATAAATAGTTATTCCCTAATTAGACTTTCATTTTAAACTTAGAATAAGTTAATTGTGATTATTTTGTATTTCAGGGAATGTTAGTCAAGATATCCACCTCTAGCCACGGTCTTTATTCATATTAATATTTAGGGCCCAGGTAAGAGGCAAATCCGGGACAACGCAGTTACAAGTCACGGAACCGTTTTTCTCTGTTCCGAAGGACAGTTGGATTCAGAATACGCTCAACAAGAAGCAGTGGTGCCCCCCCTTAAACTTCAAACATTTGTACGTATTTCCAGCGTTTCCCTTAGCGCATGGACGTGCTGGTGACAATCGGTTGCGGACCCCCTCCTCCGGGAAGCTGGCGGAACACCAGCATCGTCGTCAGGCGTAACGCCAGCCGCGCTTGTGACATACTGTATGAAACAAGAAATGGCTGGACCAAAGCCAAACTAACGGCTTCGGTATGATGTACATGATTTCGGAGTACCATTAATTAATGTTCCCAGATGTTATTATAAATACCCGCTAATTGCTGTTTAAAATAAAAAGTTTTATTTTCTTCCTAAGATTTATAGTGGAGTGTTAATTATGCAAAGTTTAAAAAATTTTGAAATTAAAAACAAGGTTTTTACTTAACATTTTAATATGTATCCTTGATCAAAGAGTTTCCTGAAGTTAGTCATAAAATGCAATACAAGTTTATTCATGAAAATTGATATTGTCCCCTTTAAAGTAATCCCCATCGACCAGAACTTGATCCAATCCTCGAAACATTTTATATACTCGGTGGTCGGTATGGCCATCAGAGCCGTCTTCGATTTTTCCATTATCTCGTCTCGGCTGCTAAAACGCGTTACCCGTAGTGGTTTTCTGACTCGATTGAACAGAAAGAAGACGCAGGAGCAAAAGCAGGTGAATTTGGCGACTGTTGGATGGTATTCGTTCCGTTCTTGGCCAAAGAGTCGCGAATAATGATGTCACTGTGCGACGGTGCGTGATCTTGGTGCAAAATCTACAAGTTGTTTGCCCACAAATTTGGTTTTTTGGGCAAACTGTTTCACGCAACCGTTCCATAATGCCTAAATAAATACTCCTTGTTCACTGTCTGACTTTCTAGCAAGGCGTCATGATGCACAACATCGTCGTAATCAAAGAAAACCGTGATTGTAAACGACGTGGTTTCTTCCGTCTGGACTCATTGGGTGCACGCCATTCACTCGTCTCCAGTAATGATGTGTTTGATGAATGTTGAGTCGGATTCAGCCTTGAAAATTATGTCTTCTGCGATGTCAACGCGGTCCTTTTTTGAAAGAAATTCAGGTCTTTCGGCACCAACTTTGCTGCAACGTGGCAGAAACCCAAATCATTAACTAAAATGTCTGCCAGCTCTTTGATGGTTAATTTGCGGTTATTGACCAACATTTCTTTCACGTTATTGATGTTTTCGTCGGTTTTCGATGTTGAGGCCTGCCACTGCGATCATTATCCTCAACCGACTCATGACCATTTCTGAAACGTCCGTACCCTGTAAACGACTATTTTCTTTAGAGTATTGTTGCCGAAACACTTTTCCAATATTTTCAAGGTCCTCGCATCATTTAATTCGTTTTTAACACAAAATGTAATACAAACTCGTTGCAAATTCAATTCCATTTTTAAAATTATAAAAAATCGAAATGACTCACAGAGGCAGATGTGCTCAAGACGGCGTAACCTTTACAAATATCAAGCGATGACGCTAAAATGTGGTAGGAATGTCAATAATAAATGTGCGAACCTAACAAAACAAACAGAAATCAATTTGGGTGACTGAGAGCGTTACACGGTGGTAGTTCCGGGAACTTTTTGATCAAAATACTGTAACATTCCTAAAAAACGCCATAATAACGCGAAACGCGATTTAATCGAATTCCTAAAATTCTACCCGTTTTCATTATATTAATAAATACGGAAGTGTCATTAATAAGACTGAATTAAAAGACTTAACAAACTTTAAAAAAGTGCCAACTACCGTGTGCGAGTGTACAAATTTAGTTTAAATTATAAATAGAAAAATTACTTAATTAAAAGCTGTTATATAAAAAATGATATAAGCCAATTATCAAGATTGCGCAACCTGATGCAAATATTGTCCGTTACCGCCCGAAATCAATCAAGATCACTATAAGCCAATTATCAAAGATTACGCAACCTGATGCAAATATTGTCCGTTACCGCCCGAAATCAATCAAGATCACTTGATAATTAATCACAAAGTAACACAAAAAACGATCTCCGATTATGGAAATATGAATTAATTAGTAAATAGATAATTAAAAGCTATTTCGAAGTATTGCATCATGTTGTGCAAACGAATTGTTTAAACATATGTAATTGTTATCCGTATCATTAAGATAGCAAACAAAGAAAGCCATCCGAATTGATATTCGCAAAACAAAGAACGCGAATACAAATTTAAGTATAAATAAGACTCTCTTACGAACAGAAAATCAGTCTTCATATGAGACTCCGTACGGAACGTTGTCTAGAGCAAGGACCGTAAAAGCTTTTCTTTTAAGTCAAGCTATTTTGATAATAATTTTTGCAGCGAGGTTGACGCAACCTCTCTAGGACTCGTTCAATCTGTTGAAGGCCTGATTGCCATTCAAAACCATTGGGAGACGCCGAATGCTTAAGTTCTAAATACAGAGATTCCAGAACGACGCTTTAGTTTTCGTTGCTCTGTAAGGAAGCTAGATCGAGTTCGGAACAATCTAACCTCGGGAAATCTCGTGGCTGAGCGTCGCTGGCGTTATTGTGCCGAATTAAAAACCAGACTGCCGTTGGGTCGATCATAAACAAGTTTCTCTATAACTGATTGTGAACGACGCCCAGTGTCCCTTCAACATCGTCGTGCGCTGTGTTGTAATGATAGCGGACGCACGTCGACATTAAACCGAGATCATTCACCGAATGAATTAGTCCGTGGTTTGCAAATGTGTAGCTAGGATGCGATTTGCAGAAACGACGCTATTTCGACATAGATGTTTAGCGCCTGCTGATTGGCATCCTTGGTCGCGGGTACACGCTAACGCCTCACCTCCGACTGGCCCGACACGAACTACGCCCTCGAACGCCGCTGAAAGCGACGCACGCATATACAGACATCTAAGCATACCGCCGATCCATACGTTCATATGTCAGGAGAACAGAAATTGAGCGAGTCTAGAAAACTTGTGCCCTCCATTCGCCCAAGCGCCACGACAAAATTCACAGCGCACCAGTCTTGTGAGTCTCATATGAATATCGACTTAATCTACGAACGCGAGTATTTGTAAATAATTTACTTTGTCTACTATCATAGATTCTTAATTATTTAGCTACCGAATTAGGATGATTTTTATTTTGAGTTTTGTTTATTTTTGAATTGCCAATTTATTTATGTCAATAAATTAGTATTGTTACATATCTTTTTAATTCTGCCGATGACTGAAACGAGCATTAACTAAAGGTTCCTTTCATAACCGAAGATCGAGCGACGTCATTTGCACTTACGACGTGCACCGTAAACTGGTTATTTTGCCGACATCCCGACCGCTACATTAATCGAGACGAGCGTCTCCGGGACCAATAAGAGCTAAATGAAGAACCACCCCTCACGATTAAGAGCTACCACCGGGTAGAATGTTAATTCTTTGTTCTTCGTGCACTTTTCAGTAAGGACTGAAACGTCACAATACACACCATTGTATTATTGAATACGGACACAATTTTTAAATAACCTTCAATTTTACAAAACCACTTTAACACAATTTTTTTGATAAATATCTTCATATAATTAATATTTCTACTCACTTGTGTTATGTATAATTGAAATTTTGTGAAAATAGTTAAAAATCTAAATGATAAATGAATTTAAATAAAATTTTACGTAATTTATATGTAGTAAAAACTACGTTCATACAAATAAATTTAGCTATTTATTAAATAAGTTTATAATAATTAATAAGCAATAGCGTTTTACACCATACAAACAAATTTGGGTGATTTAAAGAAATACGTTCGACTTATTTTTATTAAAACAACTGGCGACCTTGACTCGAAAAAGTACTCTAATAGTAAACGTAACATGATATTTTGTCAACAAAAACAAAGTCGTATTTATGTTTTTAAGTACGTTTCATGGTAAAGAATGTGCAGTCCTGTATCAATAATAGATTTTTACGCGAAAATTTACAAATTCTTTTTCTTCATGAAATTAAAAATTTCTACAGGTTTATATTCACAAAGTGCTTGGATATACGTTTGTTAAATAATACTCTTGATATCCTGGACACCCTGTATATACAAAATTAATAAAATTTCAAAATTCTGTCATAATTAATGCAAGAAGAATTCTTTAACATGTCTTTCTGTGTTTCCACCCTACAATGTAAGTCTGTTTTATGGTTTTTAATCTTTATTTACTATAAAATAATTTTATCAGTCCTAACAATGTATAACTTTTTAATTTAATTTTAAATTTGACGAAAATTAGTTAAAATTTCCCTTTGCAAAATTTTAACTATTTTAAAACTTTTGTTAGCACTTTCAAATTTTATTTTATATAACTTTGGACAAATAATTAAATAAATTTAATTTTTATATTTTACTATTATAAATTTATCCTTTACAAAAGAAAATCCTTGATAATGTTCTCATCGGATTACCAATTACGAAAACGAAAACGTTCGGATTAATGATCATATTAATAAAAATCTGGTGTGAGACAATATACGACTTTCTTTTGTGTACATAGGTATGCAAATGTCCACAATTGATGAAAATATTAGTATCGTTTATTTTGGGAACGATTAATGTAACGGCCACCCATCCAAGTTACTGGACATGCAAAACCTTGCAAAACTTCATAGATTATCTTTGATAACTCGCTTCAACGTATTTTTTCAGGAAAAGTTCATGAGAAGAATGTCAAAAACATAAGAACCGTAGGAAGTTCCAAAAAAATTATTAAAAATGTTTTCAAGAAGAACGCAAAAACCTTAAAGATTGTAAGAATAAAGTGGCACTTCCGGTTATCCGATTTTAACTAAATTCTTGCCATCCCATTTACGAAAGATAGCAAACTTAAATATAGTTTTTGATTTTCATACCATGATTACTTTTTGAGATATGTTGTTCACAACTAATACTCCAAGTACTTCCGGTTACTCGATTTTCAAAAATTTATTGGAGAGACTCCATGGTTAATATAAAACTAAATTAGATAGCTAAGAAAAATAGTAAGTTTATAAAAATCATTAGAGACGATTTCAAGAAAATCTTGAAAACGGAGAATTTTGAAAATATCTAAAAATGACAGAAATAAAGTGGTACTTCCGCTTATTAGATTTTAACCAAATTCTTGATTTAGCACGCTAAGGCAATTATGACCTTAAATATAAATTTTTAGCTAGAGTTTTTGGTTTCATGGTTATTTTATTCAAACTTAACGATGAAAGTACTGCTGATTACTCGACTTACGGAAAATTTTTTGTGAAACCGCCTAGATTATTTTAAAGGGCATGTGTAAGAAATGCAGTAAATTTTAAAAAAATCATTAAAGCCAATTTCTAGAAAATCTTACAAAACCAAAAAAAGACAAGATAAAGTGGCACTTCCGGTTATTGGATTTTAGTGAAATTGTTGCAGTCGCGTGCGACGATGGAACAAACTGAAATATAAAATTTCGATTTTCTAGAACTCTGGGTTTTTGAGTTATCTTGTTCACAGGCACACATACACCCAGGCGCGCGCTCGCAGGCATACTAACCAACTGCCAAAAACATGATTTTCGTACTCAAGGACCCGAAAACGTATATTTTCACTAAAATTTCGACATCGAAAATCTTGGTCGAAAACAATTGGCGATTTACATTTAATGAAGCGCTACCTCATGATTGTATTTAAAACTATTGAAGGACGCATCGTTTGCAGTTTTACCATTTCTGCATTGCTTTTTTTTGGAATAATCTTATTGTAACCGTTGAAATATCACTTTCAATAAAGTTATTATCAAACAAATAAGAAATTAAAAATCAAGAAAAATTAAATGTATACTAAATATACGTCCATTTTAATGTTGATAGTGGCGCCACCACCGCTGATATAAATCGCCAATACTTTCTCGTTTACCTACATTTCATATAGGGTAAGAGAAAGTAAAAATTAATTATCAACATTACATTCATTATTTATTACTATTTATTAATAATAACTTTTTGGAGAAGACTACAAGTCACAAACCGTTAAATATCTATAAAAGCAGCCCTCATACACTGGACGAACTAAAGGTGAACATAACGACGAAAATTAATAACATCAGTGCACATATGCTCCGAAAAGTGACTTTAAACATGATAAGAAGAGTTCCTGCACTCACTACTGAATGAGGCAGCCATTTTGACCAATTGTAAAATCTGAAATGTAAACGGTAAAAATAATAAATCTTTAAATATTTGAATACTTTGATGTGCGTGACTTTTGGATCTCTTTGTACTTTTTTGCTCACTGCAAACAAATCAATATTTGTTATTATCCAACGTTTATTAGAAGCCACACAACTTTGCACGAAATAGGCAGAAATTTATATGAATTCAAAGTGGTTGCTTTTCAGGTGAAGTGCCTCTTCACCGAATTTGTCTATAGGAGTACCCACACAGCACAAATAGATCCTGAGAATGTTCCAAGAATATCGCTAAAGTATATTGTGTATATTCTCAGAACATACTGAGTATGAATCTAGAATGCTTCTATAACTGTATATTTTGTGTGTCTGTAGATACCGTAAGTGGGGGTTACTTTGCATCGAAGTTTGATAATATTTAGAATTGGAAGCTATTACTTAGCATACCGAAGTAAGTATTTTATTGCAAAGCTGGATAACAATAACAAAATACACTAAGATTAACATATTTCAACCACAAATATCCAACTGTTCTTAAATCGAAACCACAATAGATTAAAAAAATGGGGCAAAATATCCCTAATTACCGGGCTTACTTTGCACTTCCAACTTAAATCAATGCCTAGAGTAATTTAATTCAATTGAGTTGCAAACAATCCTCATAGGATGTGTAAATTTGCATTCAGAGAATATGCAGAACGAACATTCGTTGTATTTTTTACCAATATTATTAAAAAAAAAGATGAAAAAACAACAATTGTATAAAAATAATTGTATTTAGATTGAAATAGAAGTTAATCCTCAAGAAACGCAAAAATAATTACTGAAACAAATAAACTTAAGTAGGTACAAAATTTGAGAAAGTTCTGGCACCTTGAAAATTCCGTGTTTATTCACGGGTCCAGATTTTTTAATATGTGCAAGAACATCTTCCCATTGGTATGACATTTCATCTTTGGGTTCTGTCCACTTCCAGTTTATGCAGATTTTTTTATTCAGGATATTTGAACTTCGTTACTGTCAAACCCGGTAATTTTACCAGGAAAGTATTCACGTGCATATGTAGAGATGATAAATTCGCCAATTACTTTCCTCACAAGTTGTAGTGACTTAGTATCCTTTTTATTTGCGTCTCCAGGTTCAACTTGCTCAATATCAGAAAAATTCTTAGGGACGCTTGAGAAATCTTGTATGGACAACTCATTTCCGGCACCTGATTCGCTTAATTCATCCTCAAAAATGATTGGCGCTTTTGATTTTTATTTTGATATACGTGGCTTAATATTAACATCAAGTTCATCACTATCTAATTCATGGGCAATACTTTTACCCGCATCTACATAAACTTTTTTCTTTTTTTGTCGCTTTAATGAAATTGTGCCCGAGTGTATCAGTGCATTATGTATACTTCCTAGTAGTCGCGGCACAGGAAACTACGTGCTGGCTTGCAGAGTAACCCGTTCATGATAGGGAGCTTAGTCTGTATAGAATAGAGTTACGCATACCTGGGGTAATTCTGGGATTGTGGCTGCGCTTGTAGCACGTAGGCTAAATACGTCAACACTAACCGATATGGTGTCGATTCCGTAAGTAGAAAATGCTACATCGACATAGGGTACGATCTAGGCTAGTAGCCAGGTCTACTTTTAAAAATATTGCTAAACAGAACTCAAAAAAAGCCTCAGACAATCAAAGCCTTGGTGGGCGGCTGAGATTGAACAAGATTGGCCCACCTTGAAATAAACGCGAGAAAATGGATTGGAAAGTGGGAACGTGGAACATAAGAGGGATATATGGAAAGGCAGATGAGATTTTTAGAGAGAGAGAAGGTTAGATGTGCTGTGTGTGAGTCAAACCAAGTGGAAAGGGAAAGAAGTGATAGAAATGGATGAGGGAAGTCTAGGTTTCTCGTCTGGAATAGAGAGCTGGACGCATGGTTGAAAGGGAGTGGGATTGATTTTGAGCGAATTCGCTAAAGCGCATGTAAGGGAGTATGAATTGGTGTCTCCGCGGCTACTATAGGTCCGAATGAAGATAGGCATTAGGAAAGTAGTGATTGTAGCGTGTTATGCTCTGGTGAATGGTGATAACCAGGATGAATGTGAAACCTTTTGGATATAGTTAGAAGGGGTACTTAATGCATGTCAGGCGAATGCTAGAGTGATTTTACTGGGTGACCTGAATGGATAGGTGGGAGTAAGAAGAGAAAACATTGATCGTGTAATTGGCCCTTACAGCGATCCCAGAACGAATGAGAATGGAGAAACGTTAGTTGGGCTACGCTTTGAAAAGGGCATGTTTGTATCGAATACGTAGTTTAAACATAAGGATGTCCATTTGTATAGGTGGCAAAGAGGAGAGTCTAGAACCATGATTGATCTAATCGTTTATGATGAGAGGTTACATGCATTGGAAAAGGCCACACGAGTGATGAGGGTTCAGAAACCCTCATCACTCGTGTGTCTTTGGTAGAAAGTGGGTATATAAGAAGAGGGTAGTTGCAAGAAAGACTAGAGTGAAAGTGGAAAGATTGCAAGAGGAGAATGTGAGAGAGGAATACGTACAAAACCTAGA
>JAHWXV010443226.1:0-25810 GCA_024586415.1 Phrixothrix hirtus
TATATGTAATTAATTATCCATTTATTTTTATTTGTAATATATAACTTATGAAGGTTTATTGCCTTGTTATTTATCAACCAATTTAGCTAGGTATGAACAATAAAGCCCTCCTTCAAAGAAAAGTCCTGTAAAGACCGAACCCAGCCTCACGATGTTGTCTGGAAAAGCAAAATATAAATAATTTTTCCCTGCGACGTAATTAAAGAAAACCGTAACGTCACAATTCTATATAGATATTGTGTAAGTCTTGGTTAATGTGTGCAACTGCCTGTTCATACTCATCCACTGTAAAAGAATGATACACTTCTATGCCATCAGCGTACGTATGTGTATTATATTTTTTAACGACTTTAGAGAATGCAGAGGTATGTATTGCGAACAACAAGGAAACAAGTATTGAGCCTTCTGGAACTCCACTTACAACAACTCTGTATCCTGACTCCTTCCAATCTACTGTTCCAAAAATATCTCATTTAAAATTGCCGAACAACAGCATAATGAGGGGGCGCCAAGATCTTGTTGTAAATATATTAAATTTTCATTTAAATTCATGTTTCCGTTAATTCTATATCGATTCTCCACTTCATCTATGATGACGCTCAATAACATTCTGTGGCAGTTTTAAGTAGATATCTCCATTTAGATTTTCTTTTGAAATGCCTGTCGAAACATTAATTTTTTGGGGTCGTTAGATATGTCTAACGAGAAAAAGATACGAATTTTCGTAGGGCTAATAGCAGCAGTTGTGCTTTTTCACTGTCTCGTTTAAAAACAACGTACATAAACATTTTCTCCGTTATCTTTTCACAAAATTGAATTCTTCAGCGTAGTCGTCTTCGGCAAGTTCTGGAAGAATTTGTATCTTATAGGGATATAGTTTATTCAACTTATGAGCTCATCCTACTGTTTCTTGCGAAATTATTGTGACAGTCGCTACTTTTTGAACAAAAGATGCTGGAGTTGAGTCGAAATGACCTAAATATTTTATCTGCGCGATTTCATCCAGTGCTCTTCGTCGACTTTTTTCTTATTTGCCACTGACCCCATTCTTCAAATTTTGTAACTAACTTTCTGACTTGGCTATGACTGAACTTTTGCCTAGATGTGTGGTATTAAAAACAGAATCTGTTCTAAACGCAGATTGGTTCTCCGAACCATACATGAAAATAATTTCAACTCTTTCAGTTAACGTTTTACCACTATAGAACTTATAGTAACAGCAAAAGACTTGTCGATAATAATATTTACCGATAGAAAAAGACCTCATTTGTTTCAAAATAGTTGTTTAGAATCCCAAAAATGCAGTTTGTTTGATAAGAAATACTTAAAATTCAATTACCTTCCAGCAAATAACAAAATCGGTACTTTCCCTTTTACTTAATCAGAAATTGGTCACACAATTTTTTGCCAAATAAGCTACTAATGGTAATTACACTTATATATTTATACGACAAGATACAAGGAAAACGTTTTTTGGCATTTACTCACTTGATCAATGATTACATAAATTACCTACATATCTGATCACTTAATTGTTAAATAAATTATAAATGATTGTCCGAATGTGTCTTTGTATAGTATCAATGGAAATCATATTTCAAAAGCGTTCCAATGATGTCTAGCAAATAGGACGTTGCCATTTAAGATTTCAAAGTTGTGGCGGCTAGCGCCGGTGGTTGGAGATGCCGCCATATTTATAGGGTCACTTGAGCCCCCCTGCACACCACCCAAACGATTTGAGCATTTTAATACATCTTAGTAAAAAAAATACAGCCCTTTTAGGTTTTTTAAAACGTCATATATTATCTATCTTAATGATTTGTTGCTAGTTATAGTAACCTTTTTAGTATCAAAACAAGGTTGTGTAAAACATGTGAAAACAAATATTTAAACAACTTTCTAAAAATCTTTATGGGCAAGATTGTGTGTTATTACTTTCTTTTATGTCCAAAATTTTCGATGTCGAAATTTTAGTGGAAATACACGTTTTGGGGTCCCCTGAGTCCGAAAATCATGTTTCTAAAAATTGGTCTGCGTGCGTGCGCGCGCGCGCGCGTGGTGTGTGTGTGTATGTGTGCGTGTGCGTGTGAATAGGATAAATCAAAAACCATAAGTCCTAGAATAACAAAATATTATATTTGAATTCCCATCCATTGTCTCATGCGACCGAAACAAATTCGCTAAAATCTAAAAACCGAAAGTGCCACTTTACTCTTGCTTTTTTTTGGTTTTTTGAGTTTTTTTCGAAATCGGCTCTAACGATTTTTTTAAAAATTACTATATTTCTTAGAAATATAATGACCTTTCATATAATCTAAGCGGTTTTTCACAAAATTTTCCGTAAGTCGAGTAACTGGAAGTACTTTCGCCGTTAAGTCTGAATAAAATAACTATGAAACTAACCACCCCAGTTAAATGAAAATTTATATTTAAGGTCACAATCACATTAGTGTGATAAATCAAAAAGTTGGTTAAAATCTAATAACCAGAAGTACCTCCTTATTTCTGTCATTTTTAGATATTTTCCGAATTTTTCGTTTTTCGAGATTTTCTCAAAATCGGCATTAACGATTTTTTTAAAATTTATTGTATTTCTTAAGCATTTGAGACTCTTTCATATAATCTAGGCGGTTACTTAGAAAATTTTCTATAAATCGAGTAACTGGAAGTACTTTCACTGTTAACTCTGAATACAATAACTGTGAAACTAATAGTCCTAACTAAATAAAAATTTATATTTCGTGTCATAATCGCATTTTTCTGCAAAATCAAAACTTGGTTAAAATCGAATAACCGGAAGTACTACTTTATTTGTCATTTTTAGATATTTTCCGAATTCTACATTTTCATAGTTTTCTTGAAATTAGTATATTTCTTAGCTACTTAATTTAGTTTTATATTAAGCATGGAGTTTCTCCAATAAATTTTTGAAAATCAAGCAACCGGGAGTACTTGGAGTGTTAGTTGTGAACAACGTATCTCAAAAAGTAATCTATATGAAAATCAAAAACTATATTTATGTTTTATATCTTCTGTATGTGACAGCAAGAATTTAGTTAAAAAGTCTCACTTTATTCTTGGGATTTTTAAGTTTTTTGCGATTTTCTCGAAAATGTTTTTAACAATTGTTTTGGAACTTGCTACGGTTCTTATGTTCATGACATTCTTTTACGTGAACTTAGAGGTTTTCCTGAAAAAATGGGTTGAAGCGAGTTTTCAGAGAAAATCTCTAGAGTTAAACAGGGTTTTACGTGTTCAGTAACTTGGATAAGGTGGCCATTACAGTTATCGTTCCCAAAATAAACGTAAATAATATTTTAATTATTTGAGAATATTTGCATATTTCTATATCTATGTATCTAAGAGAAAGTTGTGTGTTGTCTCACACCAGAGTTTTTGTAAAGAAATCCTATTGGTGTTAACTAACAATTTTTAACAATTATTTCAATAACCCTACTTTACAACTGAATTCTGAAATTCCCAGATATCCATTGATCTCTGAAATTCATTGTAGTGGTAGTGAAATTCTTCAGTC
The DNA here is from genome assembly GCA_024586415.1 of Phrixothrix hirtus. Lineage (NCBI taxonomy): Eukaryota > Metazoa > Arthropoda > Insecta > Coleoptera > Phengodidae > Phrixothrix > Phrixothrix hirtus. Next base: position 3,536 of record JAHWXV010443226.1, read on the forward strand.
GTGTTCTGACGGTCAACGTCCCAGGATTAAATTACGATACAAAAGAAACTCGTGTTCCATAATATCATTCTAATGAAAAGAAGGAAGATCGTATCAAGTCATTTAGTAGCATTCGTTCCCCGGAAAGTAAAAGACAGTAGAGCTAATAATTCTCTTCAAGTAAAAATTTCAAAGTTGAAAAATAAACTCAGTTGTGCGATGGATAAATTAAGGAATGCGCTTTTATATGACAAGAAAGGCTTGATTCAGTTCATTTTGTAGCTCCTTTGTAATCGTTAGATTCCTTGATTCCAAACCAGTTTATTATGTTTGTGGTTTTTTTATTAAAAAAATTAAATTATTAGATTGTAATGAGTGTAAATCACTTATCACTTCTTCGATTATGGAACCTTATCATAGTTTCGCAATTTTTAAGGAATTTAATGGTAACTCGAGATCTATTCATTATGTAACTCGTCTATTTCTATTCATGTTAGTTCATATTTATGATGTATCGATTCTTTGATTACAGAAATTTGGATATATCCTTCAAATTAGAAATAAAATTATTGAAGTTATTGGAAAACAGGTTGAATTTTCATTTTTTACTTGAAGTCTTCATCGAGATAAAGTTCTTAAAATTATTAAAAGTCAGTCATTTTAATTATTTAGAAATATTTTGATGACATTAAAAGGCAACACATTTCTAATAATATAACTAACACGAAAAAGTTAAAAATACTAAAACATCGTTAATTAAATTTCTTTTATTTTCATGTTCACCGTCGATCTTTGGTCAAGCGAGCATCATTAAGGACAGCGAAGAGTGATATGTACATGTTTATAAACATTTATAGTTTTATTTTCTGTTTATAATTGATTTTAAAGTTTTATTGTTCTTGACATTTTTATATATTTTATTAACTAGAATTTATTCATATTATATTCCTCCTTCAATGAGAAAATTATGTTTATTTTACAGATATTACTTAACATGTTAATTTTTGAGTAATACTCATATTCTTTGGCCATAACTTCATTTATTTGAATTAATGGTGCTATAATAAATTGCTTAATAGAAAAGTTTTTACAGAGAATGAAAATTTCCACATTCTTATTCTTCGTTACAAATAAAATGATGAATATAATGTTTGATTACTTGCGAATAATGTGTTAAGTACTATCTAAATATGCAATGCCTTGCAAGTTGTGACTACATGTAATTTACAAACACAATGGTTATGTTCAATTTGTATTATAATACACATTGTTCCATTGCAGGCTCAAAATTGGGAAGTTTATAAAATGTAAGGTTGTATTTTGAAAGTTTGAAATCGTTTCCAATGTTTACAAATTGTTCTATTCTATAACCCGAAGATTTTGATAATCTTGAAATATATAGACTGATATTGGAATCAAATAAACATTCATAAACTTCATTCGTTTATTATCTTCGCCATCATATAGAATAGAATAGAACAATCTTAACATTGGAAAAGGCTTCAAGCTACCGAAGTACAATTTTACCTACACTCTTTGTAAATGTAATGCTTGTAATTTGCTTGTATTATTTATTTTTACTCAATTTTTGTATTTTATATTTCATTTTAATACTGGGAACATACTTTTTTTAGTTTATCTTAATGAGTACGTGTCTGTTAATTCTATTTTATGTAATATATTTATATTTTCATATTTCTACACAAACCTGTAATTTACATTTTTTTATAAATACATTTTTTAATTATTTAGAACAATAAATTTATTTGAAATTGGCACCAATTTATAACAAAAATTGCCGCCGATAAAACAGTTACTTTCAAGTGTCTTAATTCCAAGGATGAAATCTTTAATCGAAAGGTTTGTATATATACTTTTAGTTAGGTCCCCCCCCCCCACATCCGAACGCTGCTATCGAAATTGTTACTACTTTTTTAATACGTATTTAACATCTTTCTTTACTTATCTATGATGTTTAAGGTTAAAGCAATTTCCCTCGTTTGTTTGAATTGTCAAATATAAGTGCTTTTGCATATAAAAATATTATAATTTACGCGTTAGAATTAATTTTAATTGGTCATGAATCAAGATGATATAGACACTTGCACGTTTGCTATTTTAGAAACGCAATCCACGTTATCTGATACCTCTGAATTTATCAACACCTCAAAAATTACTACAATATAAATCAGAATCTGCAATAGTCAGCAATTGCGAACTTCATTTATAAATATTAGTTATTACCAAAATCAAATAATGTTATGGCAACACAAAAATTCCTAAAAATCACCAGAATTGCATGCAAAAGTTGCACGGAAATAGAACTTATCCTAACGCATGCAATAAAATTGCTCGTAAACAGCATAGTGTGAATGGATGCTTTGATGCATGTGAGGGATCGCATAGTCTGAATTGGCTTTAAAGAAAACCCCAAGACGAAACTTCCTATCGTTAAACATGGATGAGGTAATGTGTTTGGGGGTCTATGGCATACAACGGTACTGGAAATTTGGCATTTATTGATAGGATAATGAATACTTGTTAAGTGTATCGATGTGTTGTGTGGCTATTTATTCGACAGTACTTTAAAGTTGGGAATCAGTAAGATTAATGACCCAAAGCATACAGGAATGGTTACTCTATAATGTCAGACGGAAACTTATTACCCCTCCGCCATTTCCAGAGAAATTCTGTTGAAAATCTTAGAATTTTCTTGATTTGCAATAAGACCCTAAAGTAATGATTTTAAAAATGCGCTTTCTGAAGAATGTATACAAATCTCTGAGGAAATTACAAACAAACTTGTAGAATCAATGCCAAAACGCTTACGAGCTATCATTGATACAAACAGCATGCATATAAAATGTTTATTTATTTTGTCTTCTAAAGTTGAATATACTGTTATAGTATTTCACCTTGTAGAGAGATTGGAATTCCATTCAAAGTGAAAGCAAGTGAATCACTAATTAGAATTTTGTCATGTTAGTTACTCTTATACATAAATAGAAATATAAACGGTTGTTGTTATTGTATTATGAAATAAATAAATAAATGTATATAAATAATTTAATCTTAATGAATATAAATATTTTAAAACAATTAACTATAGAGTGATTTTTTAATCCGTTACCCAATTTTTAATGTCTGGTAATTTTTTTCTAAGAAAGGGAAATTTTGTTTTGTGACACAAAGTTAGTAGCGCTACTCAACCGGTACAGAACCGGTAGTGTGAGTTGATTCTCTCTGAGCTGTGTAAAATGTTGTGCCGTTTCACGTAGTTTTACGAACAAAATGTCGTTTACCCTAGAATAACGAGTTTTCATTTCTGAACAATATTTTGCTACGAAATCGTATGTGAGCGTAAAAGAATCATTTCAAATTAAATTCGTTGGTGTTCCTCCGCTAGAGAAAATATCAATTTCTAGGTTAACAAAACGATTTCGAGAGACAGGTAGTGTTTGCGATAGACAACATACTGGTCGACCATCTCACTTGACAGATAAAGTTTTAGAGGATGTGAGAACAAGATTACTCAATTCTCCACCGAAAAGTTTACGAAAACTTTCATCGCAAGTTGGTTTGTCATATTCGAGTGTTCAGAAAACTGCTAAAAATTTAAATTGTATCCGTATCGCGTACGATTAGTCCAGGAGCTTCAGCCTCCGGATTTAAACAAGCGATTGCAATACTACCGTTGATTTAGGTCTTTCGTAACTGATAATGAAATCGAAATTTTAAACAAAGTGTTCTTTAGTGATGAAGCTTGGATCCATCTCGACGGTTATGTGAACAGACAAAACACTCAAATTTGGGCTACTGAAAATCCTAACGCTTTACATGAAAAATCTTTACATCCTGCAAAAATTGGTGTATGATGTACGATATTTTATCAGTGTATAGTCGGACCCATATACTTCGAACAGATTGTAAATGGTGAAGTATACAGAAATATTGTGCCAATTTGTGTCCCTACTGGAACCTCAAAAACGGTACTGCTGATTTCAGCAAGTCGGCGCTACCGGCCACACGTCTAGAGAAACCATGAACTTCCTGCAAGAGTTATTTAGTGGTCCAATAACAAGTAAGGGCTTATGGTCTCTAAGATCCCTAGACCTCACATCTCCTGACTACTTTTTGTGCGGTTACATTAAGTCCGAGGCCTTCAAAAACAATCCTCACACTATTGATGAACTTAAAGCCAATGTTACAGACTTAATTACGAATGTTTCCAATGCAACTCTTAAAAAGGTTTCTTCTAACATGCTGAAAACAGTTCGAGCGTGTATAACCGCAAGAGGTGGGCATTTTGAGCAAATTCTTTAACAACTGTTTGCAACTGTAAGAAATAATACATTTTTATTAAATCTCTTTTGTAAGTAACAAATAGATTTTTTATTACATCTAAATTTACCTTTCATAAATTACATTAAAATTGGGTAACACGACTAAAAAATCACTCTGTAGTTTCGTTACAATACGTAATTGTACAGAAATTAACAAATATAATTATATCCTTTTAAATTAATTTTAATATAACTAGAAGACTTCCTACTTCATAAAATTTAAATAGGAAATTAATTAAAGAAGATTCTAATATTATTAATAAAATTATTAAATTCAAAGTACTGGGCATCAGCATATAAAATTTAAAATTATTCTGTATTAAAAAATTTGTAATAATTATTGCAAGTATTATCTATTTTAAAATTATTCATAAAATATAAAAAAATTTAATTGTATATGAGAAATACCATTTTACATTCCAGAGGTCAAGGTTGTAGTTACATATGTAGGTAAAGTCATTAACATTATTTTAGGGATTATGGCTATTTCGAAGAAATATATTTCTGAACTGTGCTTATTTCTAGTGATCACGTTAATTTAAATAAATAAATTGCAATTTATGTGTTACATAAACACGAGGCGTTTATTTTAGTACTGTATATTAGATTGTACATTCTTTTTTTTGAGGTAGTATACCAGGTTGTTCAATAAGTTTTTTCGTTCGATAAGAAAAACACGATTTTATGGTTTGAAATACATTTTATTATTCAATAGATTCTCCCTGAACTTCAAAACACTTGTTCCAGAGAGCTTCTAATTTATGAATTCTATCCCTGAAGTGAGAATCCGGAAGACTGTCGAAATATGCTTCCACGGCTGCTATTACCTCTTCGTTCGATGAAAATCGTTTCCCGTGCATGAATTTTTTGAGATCTGAGAACAGCCAGAAGTTGGAGGGAGCTAAATCTGGCGAATAAGGTGGATGTTGCAATAATTTGTAGTTTAATTCACTGATTTTCGCGATGGTTTTTGAGCTGTGTGAGAGGGTTCGTTACCTTGATGAAAAATGATGATTTTCTTCTGCAAACCAGGTCTTTTCTCACGAATTTTTACATCCAACTGATCCGAAAGGTTACAATAATATTCTGAGTTTATTGTTTTACCAGCTTGGAGGTAATCCACGAAAAAAATTCCTTTGGCATCCCAAAAAATTGATGATAACACTTTCTTGGCCGATTTCTGGACCGTAACTCGCTTGGAAGCCGGAATACCGAGATCAGACTATTCCTTAGCATCTTGTTTTGATTTAAGATCATGGTGGTAAATCCAATTCTCATCCATAGCATAAAATCCTCTTTATCCTTTCTAAAACTCTTCAAATGTTGCTGAGGAAGTCGCATTCGAATGCGTTTTTGTTCCGTTGTTCACACTACTTTCTGAAACCCAAAACTTCACCCAAAATATTGCACACACTGCCTAATGAAATACCTAGGGCTTCTACTAAATCTCTCTTAATTAATCGAGGATCTTCAAAAACCATATCCTGTATTTTCGCTATGATTTCTGGTGTTGATGCACTTTGTGAACGTCCTTCATGCGGATCGCCTTCAAGACTTGTACGACCGTGTTTAAATTCAGCAACTCATGTTTCTATTGCTATAATTGAAGGTTAAGAACCCTTATACACTTTTAATAATAGTTCATGAATTTGTTATGGTGCTACACCTTCCAAAAATGAAAACTTTATCACTGCACGAAATTAAATTTTACCATTGTAAAACAATACTATGACACGTCAACTTTGAACAGCTGTAAATCGACTGAGTTGATGGATCTACTCGTACATAAAACTTCACACATGTTTATAAAATAGTAGTACCATCTTTAGAAAAATAAAACAACGAATCTAATAGCGCCATCTCTTGTCGAACGACCAAACTTATTGAACAACCTAGCTCTCTCTCTCTATATATATAATGACATAGAAATTGCAACACCAAGAAGGGGTTGGAATTTCCAGATGAAACTTGATAGGAATATTCACCTATGTTATAGTAATAAATGATCAAAATTTGGGAGGAAAATCTTTATTAGTGCGGCTTCTGTGACTTACACATTCATTTACACACCGAGGCATTCATTGAATAAGGTGGTTTATCTCGTCTTGGGGTATTGCCTCCCATGCAAGTTGCACCTCATATCTCAAGGCCTCCAAAGTCAAAGCAAGATGCTGCAAATTTTGTAACCTTCCACCCATTATGTCCCATACATGTTCAATGGGAGAAAGATATGGAGATCTTGGAGGCCAGGGCAAAAGATTAAGCTGTACCTGCTTAAAAAAGTTCAAGGAAAACCTTACTACATGTGAACGTGCATTATCTTGCCGGAATAATGGATCATCGAGCTCTTGTAAGTATAGCAGAATATGTGTTCCAACCACCACCGTAATATACCGTTGTGATGTTATATTGCCTAGAATGAACACCAAGGGAAACCTGCTGCCATAAGTAATCTCATCCCAAACCATAACACCCACAGTACGGTGTACATGCCTCAACTCCGTCATTAAGCCCGTCTTCTTCTGACTCTCATACCACCATCGTGCATTCCTAAACAAAATACAGATTTGTCACTAAAGACACCACGACACCATTCAAGATTCCAATGAGATCTTTCATTGCACCATTGTAACCGTTGGTAACAATGTTCTGCAGTCAAAGGAAGCACAAGTTGCGGACGATATGATGTTAACCCAAAACTTTGGATTTGGCGATAAACTATTGTAAGTGTTACAAGGCGACCTTCTTCACCAAACCATTCGTCACTAACTGCCCGAGAAGAGGAAAATCGTTCTCAAAATGCCAGTTGTTTTAAGCGACGATCTTGACACTCATCCGTTCTTCTTGAAGCTCCGGTTCATCTTTTATTATGTTTCTAGCCATCTTCAAACCATGCACAATACACTCGCATTACAGTAGACCGATTTTGATTTACACGGTTAGAAATTTCCCCAAATGAAAGACCAGCTTTGCGCAAACCAATAATTTGACCTCTGTCAAATTCGCTTAATTGACGGTAATATCCTCGTTGCCGTACTCTAGCCATGATCAAACAAACAAAACAAATTAACAAAAGAACAACAACCAAGGTAATGTTAATTAACTATGAAATAGAACAACAAATCGTACGAAAAACACAGACCGAATAAGTTATAATAAAATTATAACAACTGTCAAATGTGACGTTATGACATTACCACTTAATCTCAAAAGTTAATCAATTATTACTTAATGTCTGCCCAACAGATCTACCAACTTTGATAAGAAATCCCTACTCCTTCTTGGTATTGCAATATCTGTCACTGGGTATATTTATATTACAACCAATAAGCAATACAGGATGCGCTAATAAAGTGAATCAAACAATATGTCGAATTAATTCGTAAAACTAAAGCATAACAAAGCATACAAATAATAAGACATTACAATGTGGTAGTTGCATCACTTAAAAGCAAAGTTGGAAAAAATAATAATACAAAAAAATAAATAAGCTAAATATTCACGAAAATCTCATTAGTAAACAATACAAAACTGTAAAAAAATACCGCATTGATTACACTAAAGCAATCATAACTTAAAAAGCAACACAAAACACAATATGACACTAAAACCCATCGCTATAGTCCCAAATAGTTCTTTATGAAAATTTATTAAAAAGGTCACAAATGGTTCATTTACGTAGAAAATTTACTCGCAATGGACATCGCACACCAACCTTCCTGAGCTCTTCCTTAAATTTTTCCCTAGCCGCAACAACTTATCGTTGTAGACAATATGTCGAAGTTGTCTACGTTCTTGCAATATTCTCAATAGGGCTCGACTTTCCTTGCATTAAATGAATTGAAACCCTCATTAAAAGGACCATATCTCAGTTTAAGCATAATTGATGTATAATTAAGATTAAGTAGCACCCTAGATACCCGCGGAATGATGCGATAAAAACTCTCACCATTTCCATTTTTAATCTAAAGAAATTACCGAAATTACAGCGTGCGATTCAGGCCTTCTTAATTCTTGTCTTAGTAACTGATACACGTGAAGAAATCACTATAAATACGTTAACTGGATTTAAACCTATCATCGAAACTAATACCTATGTTGTAACCTAATTATTTAACATACGACTAATAATAAGAGTGTAATTATAAATTCTACGGCCGAGAAAAGTTCTGTGAATGTATTCACATACGGTTTACCATAAGGTGAGGCAATTGAAAATAAAAACGTCATGGAATTTAGAGGAATACTCAACATCGTGTAAGCGATTCACGAATACTTGAATAACGAACAAAAAAATCGTCGGAAAAGGTAACGTTGTCGAGGAAACTCCAACGAGAATGATGCGGGAAATTCTGACAAACTCCATTGCTAGATGCTAGTATGCAGCAGAAGAACCAGTGAGCCTATTTATTGAAATTCTGAAGAAAACGAAATGATTAACATCAGAGTAGTGATCAATTACGCTACCCCTAAGCAACAGAAGAAGACGTTCGATGGCCTACCAATAGTTATTTTTACCGTTCCCTGTTTGAATACTACTTAACTTATATTTCACAGTGGCCAGGAAACAAAGTGGTAGTAGGTCGGATCTGACCTGCAATGCGACGCTGGGTGCTGTGATAAGTTCGAGTAAATATTAAAAGAAATGGTCATTAAATGTTTCCAAGAATCTTTTTAAAATTTCTCTGCAAAGTTTTGCTACCCCATACTACGGCCTCATATGTGGCAATGGAAACGATACCCCAAGTAATGCGAACGACCTTTATTAGATGACCGTAAATCCGCTCAACTATCTCACGGATGTACTCTACGTGTTTAGTCCATAAAATCCTATTACAAAGTACCTGAGTACAGTAGAAAACTATAACAGTTGATGCTAAAAGCCCCACTTTTAATGCGAGACCTGGCCGTTTTTTATTTTACATAAATTAGTCTAGCTATGAGATCACTTGAGCACAGTTCCTATACAGAAGGCCAATAAGTTTTGAAACGTTTAATGAATCGGCAAGATATCACAATAAATTGATTATCAATAAAATATTGTGCCAATGCATATCCGTCAACTTCTCTCGTGATATTGTTAAGGCGATCGGAGTTTTTTTCAATCTAACTATCACCAGTAACGTTCAAAAGTATAGGCCCAAAGCTGAAACCTTGCAGGCATTCTTTTTCTATTTTTACTCAATGAAACTTCTCTTAGAAGAATTTATTAGCTAAAAAGCTCTTGATATGTAAAATTAGCTAATTGTAAATAGAACGATCATGTAGACGTTGAATATATACAGTATCCACGCATCATTTAAGGCTTATCTAATATCTAACGTAATTATTGGCGAATGGAGCTCAAGATTTCTATTCAAGGAAACATGTGAAATATGGTTGTCAACAGCTAGAGTGGCTAACCTACCTTGTCGAAAGCAACTCAATTTGAAAGGAAAATCTCCTAGATAATAATTTATTTAGGAGCCTCTCCCAATAGAAAAGAAGACAAATAAGTCTTAACCCACCCTTAGATTTAGGCACCTAGATAATTTTTGACCATTTTCGAAAGACAGCATTGTAAAGACAAAAGACCTTGGTTCCTTTTATCAATCAATAATGCAAAATGACGCTGCGCGTAATTCCGTCGAATTAATGTCTCTGTCACGCATCTCCTCTCTAACAACTCCTAATATTTACTTCAGCTACCGTGAACGATTCTTCAACGGAAAAATTATCGATGCTCAAGTCATCAGCTGGCAATCTCAACAAACAATAGACTTCATTGTATTCGGAATAAGAATCTTAAGAGAAGAGACGCCGAAGAATAGATTCTTCGACAGTGCGAGGTTCCTCGATAACAATGTTGAACCTTCCGAGGTCAGGCTAAAAGAATCTACGGAGCTCTCTATAGTATAAAATTTTCTAAAATATTGGACATTGGTTTTCCGTATCATTGCTTTCTATTTCAATCCTTCGCTATGTAGGCGATCACGAATATGCTCAATGCGATCAGCGACAAAAGTCCTCCGTATACAATTGGCATTAAGTGGAAGAGGGTATTAAGCTCATAGATTTTGCAGCGACTAGCAGGCTTTGTGCACTACGTGGGGTTTGCGCCACAGTTGTTGTTCCACCAAAGAAAGGTACGTCTGTGCCGTCTCCTTCTACTGTCATAAGCTGATTGGTAACACTCCGGTTAACTCCTGTCACTCTAAGCTAAACAACAGTAGCATCTTCTATCTATTGGGTAGCCCAATTTTGCAGTACTATCAAATAAAGTTTATTTAACTACATTGACATCATAATAGAAGTTACTCGCCGTCTTATCCTTCAAAGAGACATTAGACACCCCAACATGATGTAATATACGCGTGTGTTGACTGAAAGTCTCAATATCAGAGACTACCTAATCATAGATGTCAACACCTTAAAACAAAATAAGATCTTGTTTTGTTGAGTTCTGCAAATAGTATCCCAGAGTTTAACTCCGCTAGCGTTAGTGAAACTATATGCTCAAATTATAAATTATCGACTTCGACTTGGAATTATCTCTACTACAATCGTATTCAGCTGTAGTAGATGTTTGCTAAGCGAAGTAGACGGTGGACAATAAATGACTAATGACTAATATTATATTTATGAGTTCCCATACTTGGACAACCACCATAAAATGTGATAAGAAGCTATCGGCATGTAAATAAACGACCGCCCTGTCGTTATGTCCATTACTAATAAAATGCCCGTTGTCAAAAGAAAAGGATCAACACGATAATGTTCCTGAGGTAATAGTGCGTAAGTGCCAGCTTCAAATGCAACATGGCACGTAAGTGCTGTGGCTTCTACCCCCCTTACCAAACTAACTTGAAAAAATAAGTAGAGTGCAGTAGAGTCAGATTGGTCATGGATATAAATAACAATATCGAGAGGATTGACACGTGGTCAACTGCAGTGACTGTAGATCGACTAACCATACTGATTTCTATCAATGATATATCTAGTCATCATAACTGGGTACAAGGGGTCAATCGCTCTATAGTCTATGAAGTATATATTAATTTTCATACAATTGGTATAATCTTCTGCAACAGTCAAACGATCGTTGGCATCTAGGACATACAGACTACATCTATCTATTCCGACGTACTTCTTAACTCTACAACTCACTAAATTGATATTAACAGAACCTTTAACGATAAGCAAATGGAAAAGTTCTGGAATATCCTGTACTGGAATTTAGGTATTTAAAGTCTCTGATAAGTTTAAACATACACATGAGTTATTCAACGGTGTATGATAATATTGTGCAAAGGTCTACGCTTCATGCCACATCTTCGGCTTTATTGAACGTAAGCACTTTAGGATAATAACTTTACATTGAATATGAGCTAGTCACAAATTGATTATTTGCAATTATCAGTTCATGAAGCTTTCTCTATTGGTTTAGCATTCCACCTTTATGTCAGTCCTGGTGAATGAAATAACTTTAAAATTTCTCTAGATATGCCTAATATTTAAAGTCTTTTTAAATTTCTGCAAAAGTTGTGAGTTATTGGCATCGTCCGTGGTCGCCTTAATAGTGGAAATATTAGTCCCCATTACTCTGTTTTCGGGCATCTCAGATGTACTGCAACCCTGCAACCCCAACGCTATTAGTTGTAGCAGCCTGGGCATAGCTAATCAAATTAGTGCATTTACGAATAATACCTTTGAAAGACAGAGCATCATCAGACTGTCTTTTCTGTTTAACACTTCTTCTTCTGTTGCTTTTAAAGATATTCTGTGCCTGTATCTTCACTACTGATATTCGAGTTGCAATCTGTGTTCAGTACTTGGCTTCTGCTGTAGGTTAATGCAGTCTCTTTGACATTGAGCAGATAAGTTTTTGACCTCTGCCTATGCACTGCCAAGTTTTGATTGCATTTTGGATTTCGTTTCCTTCACAATGTCATCAGTTTAAAATTTCATACAAAGCTTTAGTTACGAATTCCTTCTGTTACGTCGCTACGCAAGATCTGTCGCTGCTTCTTGACGGAATAACTTCTATTATTGTACCAAGATGGCTCATAATAGGTTCAATTTATTATTGTAGAAAATTGTCTTCATGGACTTCCGAGAGTGTGGGAAGTGATAGAAGAGCTGCAACTGAATCTATGTGCTAATATGATCCAATCTCTTTAAAGAATTGTCAGAAGATTCAACTGGTGGTCGTCTTGGGCGAAATATTGGTTTGACCCGCTAGAATGCCGTTGTCGTTGACGGGCTTGGTTTTAATTCCAGAAAAATGAAAAGGATAACCTAAGACCAGCCAGGAGCGTTAAATTTTGTATGCTTAACCCTTTTCTGCTCTACTAATACTTGAACGTTTTAAATCAACCGCTCCCCATTGTATAACTTATTAATTGTTTAAATACAAACGCGGAAATAAATATAGCATGCGATCATTTAAACTTCAGTTCCCTGTGAAAAAAAATTAATGTCTTAACTTAATTCATTCTCAGTAATAATTATCTGTCATATTTTGTTATTAATTGGTTTTGCAACTTGTTGTTGCAATTACTATGAAATGAAACATTAAATGGTTATCATTTTCGTACATTTATTGTAAATATTGTAAATAAATTTCCTATTTTAATTTAATAATAAAGTTCTTTCGCAACAAATATGTTGACATTATTATTAGATAATTTGCAGGTTATGTATTTGCTTTGGTTGGCGTACGTGTGTATAAGCTACGCACTACGAAAAAATTTCACAGCCCACTAGGAACTTAAATTTGAATGATCACATGTTATTTATCAGTCAACTGTCTGTAATCAAAAACAATTTGATTCTAAATTTTAATAATTGGTCTAAATAAACGTAGAAAACTTTCGATTACTATTCAAACAACTAAAAATAAAACCAATGATACGATGATAATCAATATACTAAATTGGAACACTATAATACTAAATATTAAATTAAAATACAGAATCTAGGGACAAAAATGAAATATATGGAGGGCACAACAAAATCGTTGGAAAACACGCAAGCAATAACGGTCGTAAAATACTCCATATTGCTTACAACGTTGGATGATAAGGTCGACAATGCCACCACTGAAGCAAAATTTACCATGAACCGTTTTATCTATGGAGACAGCAAAAGATTTTGATGGTTTATTAGCAAGAAAGATGCCAGAATCGAAGCTCTTGATTATCAATTTTACATGCTCGAATTCGTTTGTTTAAAAGTTTTTTTATAAATTTCCTATTTTAAAATATGGTAATTACGATCAGTAGTTGAGGGAAGCCCGCAAGATCAAAATTTGGAGAAAGGGCCGGTCTAATTGTGGACATCCCCAAAATCGACTCTGCAACATCGACTGAAATATTAGGTATAGATTTCAACCTGATACATCGATTCAAAGTGATGTTAGTGTTTCTATCGACTGGACAAAATACTAACTTAGACAAGTTTGTAGAATATACCATAAACATAATAAAACCTCATGTAAAGCTGTATTCTCGGCACCAATCTTACATAAAATTCTAATTTATGGATCCATCATTATAAAAAACCTTACCTTCAATATGCTCACTTTTGGAAGAGGCAATGGAAGCAAGAAATAAATACTTCCGTTTCTACTGTCAAAGTTCTCTAGGAACTTTTTCAGTGAAGCCGGTAATGATGATGTACTCAACAGGTTTTTCTTAATTTCTGACCCTGTAACAATAAAAGCGAGATCAAGGTCCATAAAAACTCAAAGCCATTTTTTAAAAAAACTTTGGAGATCTTCTCCTAGTTGCATCAGACCTGTTATCACCATGTGAATCATTGGCCAAGGAAAAAGATGCAGAAAGAGAGTGTCTTCTGACAAAGAACCTTGGACTTTCTCAAATTCTGGTTGATGCTGTTGTTACTACATAGCAATGAAAATGTTATTAATTGTTTTAAACTTTCATAATTCTCAGTTGTCTAGGAACGCAGCCAACCTGTCCAACGTTTTGAAATGCTGGTATCACATTAACTTCTTCATATAGGTGAACAGAGGAAATTTATTTAGAACCAAGTCAGAGTGATAGGGAGAATAATCGAAAACATCCCATTTGACTTGGCTCAAAGGGTTTTGGGTTAGCCAAGAACTGTGAGGACGAGCATTGACATTCGTAAACACATTATCGAACATCAGCATACCATAGACATTTGTTTTGAAAGGCCCGTCTCAATTTTTTCAAATTTTTACAGTACACTTCAAAAGTGATCGTTGTACCACGCTCCATAAATTCGATACGCAAAATCCCCTTAGCATTCCAAAGAACTGTAACCATGAACTTCCTCGCTGACAAAGTTTGACAGGTTTTCTTCGGTTTGGTTGTTGAAGCGATATGACCCATGCTATTGACTACTGTTTTGTCGCAGCGTTCACATAGACTGCCCAAGTCTTGTCGCCAGTTACAATTCTGTTCAAAAATTCTTGTTCTTCCGCATTGTACTGTGAAAGTAAGTCTAGAGCGGAGCCTATTTTATTGATTTTGTAGATCTGAGTAAGCAGTTTCGGTACCCACCGAGCACAGAACTTCAGATAATCGTTTTAAGTGACTACCTCGTATAAAACAGTCTGTGAAATTTGCAGAAAGTGTCTAGAAAGTTTTAAGATAGTAAACCGACGGTTTTCACAAATTTGGTCATTAATTTTTTTCACAAAGTTATCCCTGACTGCAGAAGGTCTACCGGTTCGCTCTTCATTATAAATGTTTGGTAGCGTCTATGTTGCTAGCTCAAGGTTAAATCTGAGAAAGGTCTCTTAAATCAAAACCGTGTAAAAGAAGACCGTGCAAAAAAATAACTTGTACTTATTTTTATCCGAAAGATTATATTATACAGCGGCTAACAAAAACATGTCATACATTCAATAAGTCTGTAATAATTGTTCATTTACTCAAAAAAAGTTCGAACACGTCGATTTCTGCTTTTAATTGCGCATATTAAACACAAGCGATTATACAAGGTATCATATATCGCAATAATGACATCATCGATACTTTTTTAAATCTATAAATTTATTTAACTTGGTAGGTAGCTTTCATTGTAGAATTTATTGAATCGGTGTCAAATAGCACTTGAAAAATCAGGGTTAAAAGCAATTGTACCAAGCATATGTCGAGTTTAATCTCTTAAAAACACAATTATCATGATGATTTATTTTAAAATTTAATGCTAACTCAAGTTGTATAACTATGTTAGTAAAGTGCAGAGAACTTGTCAAAAAAAGTGCTCAAACTGTTGACCATTAACTGTTTGGCAGTGTGCCACTCGCTCTAGAAATTCGTTTCGAACATTTGTAACAACATATCTCGGGACTATGGAACGCGCTTCTACACGAATACAATTTCTAAACTCCTCAAACGTTTGCGGTTTGTTGCTTAAAAGTATGCGGTCCTTTAAGTAGTTCAATAAAAAGAAATCTATAGGTGTAAGGTCAGGTGATCTGGCGGGCCATTCAATAAAACCTATTCGGCCACTATATCTGTTTGTAAAGGCAATATTTAAATATTGCCGAACTTGAATGGACTACTGGGGTGGACCTACATCTTGTTTAAACCAAATTTTTTCATTTTTATTAGAATGTAAAGCAGCCACTTGTAAGCGCGTCTTAAATATTGACAAATAATATTAAGTTATTTAGAAACACCCGGTTACAAAAGTAACGATTCATTGGGCGTGACGCTGAGTGCACACGAACTCTAAAGTAACGGAACGGTGTCAAGGTTCATTTCAGTTTTAAACAAAAGAGCTACCCTAATTAAGTTTTAGTAAAACACTGAATTGTTGGAAAATTCGGCATTTTAACGCCGTAGGCGGATTGTAACTTCGTTTGCCACGTTCGTTTTCCTGGTCAAGGGTTGAGGATCGAACTGGTTAGTACAAACAAGATACGAAATCATATTGAACCAAGGACGACACTGTTTCCTGCTTGGGAAGTCACGAAGCCCTCCGACTACAAGTGAGTAACGTTCTTCTAAGTTATCCCTAACAATACGAAATTCTCGAAGCTTCTCTTTAGGATTCGACAACCGCCCCTTTTGCTTTGATAAACCCCGCTGGAGCATGTATTTCAGTCAAGTCAAAAGATAGACAGTTGCGATGAATTATTTTGTAAACAATCTACCGAAATTGTAATTAGTTCAATTATTTATTTAAGTTAAGGCCACAATTTAGGGGCCGAAATTCTTGTTGCATTTAACATTAGGATAAATATTAGAAGCTCAGGGATCCCCTAACTTAGTTATAGTTAACCAGATATTTTGAATTATCATTGCATTTGTCTAATTGTACATTTTACACTGCCAAGTATCCATTATGGTGACGTCCAATTCAGACTTTATTATTTCATAGCTTTAAGAATTTTTAGCATAAGTAACCATTCTTTCTTTCAGGAATTGCTAGAAATAAGTAAGGTAAATATCTTAATTGTAAGTCTCGATTGAGTTGATCAAAGTATAAACTCAGTGGCGTACGCACCTCCACCTACATAGTAAGTATATCGCTGTGGTTCCGAATTTTAGGTTTTGGAAAAGGAGTTTTTGTTCTCTGCTTCCCTCGTTATATAACCTGACGTCTTCATAACAAAGTAGTACCCTTAAATACAACTTTCCCCTATTGCTATCACTGCAAGACGTTCCTGAACGTAGCCCTATTTAGTTTAATAGCTAATTTGGAGCCCCCCATCTCCACTGTCTGCTGGTCCAACCTCACTAGTTCAGGAAATAACACTAAATGCATCCTTTGGGTCGCAAAACGTCTTTTCACCCGTTATACAATGCAGGAATTAACTCAATTTGAAAAAATTTAAAGTAGGCATTTCCATTAAGATCGCCATTAAAAAGAATGATCCTAAAATATAGTCCCCAAGCATTCCTGCCTAAACGTTAACCTTCTACAGATGCTGTGCGTAAACCCCCTCGATTCAATTTGGATTTTGATTAAACCAGAGTCTCGCATTCTGTTTATTGACAGACCCATTAAGAAAAACGTGGATTCAACCGAAAATAAAATAACAACTTCCGGATTTCGGTTAACAATATCTTGAAATTGTTCACAAAATTTCATGCGACGACCAAAACCATCCTCATTTAACTCATGAACCATATTTATTTGGATTGCATTTTGTTTACGCACTATCATGTGAACTGTCGTATGAGAGATACTAAGTGCATCACCTACATTTCTGGTCGTAGAGTGGGGATTCTCTTGAACAGAAAGTAATACATCCATTCGCATGTTTTAATTTACAATTGGGTGTCCGCTTTTTGGTTTACTTCTCGCGTGTCCCAGTTCTCTGGATTTCGTCTCAATCTTGAAGATTGTAGACTCGGCAACGTCATTTCGTTCAGGGTAACTTTCAAGAAACAACAACTGCACGTCTGCGTGAGTACTTTGACAATCACCATAGCCAATCAACCTGTGAATGTTATCAATGCTATCAACCTTTTGCTGTAGCGTACAAAATAATCACCATGATAATTGTGTTTCTAGGTGATTAAACTGAGTACTTTAGTATTCGGTACGATTGCTTTTAATCTTAATTTGGCAAATATTAGTTGAGATAGGCTTAGCAAGTTATTCACTAGATTTAGAAAACTAAGGGCTGCCTACTTCACTAAACAAATTTATAGATTTCATTTTAATAAGATATCGATGGCGTCCTTATACCGATACGCGACATTCAATATAAATGCTTGTTGTGGGTGCAAAATACACAATTAAAACCAAAAATCGACGTGTCAAAGCTTTTCTTGAAAACACGAGTAATTACAGATTTATTAAATTTATTATATTCTTATGTTGCAATCTATATTGTGAAACATCAAGTAGTAAATAAATCTACCATCTGAAAAGAAAAACATAAATATAATAACGAATCCGGAAAATATCGACCAAAAACTTTTCCATCAAAATACAATTTCGACAGAGGTCTGAGAATTGCGTGCTCCGAAACCCAGGTGTCATTCAAAAAAAAAATTACACCTTGATTAACGCGGAGTTCACAATTTCTAAATCATTAAATACTGAAGAATTTGTTACTAAACTGATGCCGCACGTAATAACTGTCGTATATTGCTTCATTAAATACTATTGAAGCTTATGGGAAATTATTAATTAGGAAATCGCTGTTTGAAAGACACCCATGCACATTTTGTGTTGCGCTTTTGTTTCGTTTAGTTATCTTCTGTTACTATACCGAAAACAAAGATTTTATCTAATAATTATACGGAGACTTGGTCAAGCAGATTGCTCGGGCCAATTGTACCCTATAGGCAATTAAGATGAAGTATATCAAGATGTCTAAACAAGTTGAATTATCCGCAAGTTGGTCAATACTTATGATCTTTTCTTATAAATTGCATGGCCATTTTAACATCGCTATTTAATTTTCATTTATTTTCTATATCAGAAGAAAAAAATTCAGGATTGTTTCAGCAGGCTCGGTATTAGCTGCAAAAAGTGGTATAAGGGGTCAGGTTGGCCTGAGTGGATTATAAAACTACGGTTGCACAATATGAGACAATTAAGGTTTTTGCAAGGCACACCCTGTTCACAAAAGCAATTAAAATTAAAAATTAAATGCAAAATTATGAAAGTGTTTGTCCCAATATTATTAATAGCTTTTAACGGTATTAGAATCCTTGGACACTGTCAGGCATCGTTTAGTGGAAGCGGAGTTGCACTATAGAACCCCAGCTAAAACATTATTATTAACCGAAGACGATAAATGACGGCGTCTTCAATTCTGTCAGCAAAATTTAGGTAGATGTTTTTATTCATGTGAAAACGGTTTCTTCTTCTTAAGACTCCCCAATGAAATTGAGGGGAAAATACCTCGTATGCTTCTAGACATATTCGAGAACAAGAAGTTTATGAACCGATTTCTACAATCTATTGGGGTTGAATGACAACAAGACCCGGTCAATTTGTGCAAGTGAGTCCACTCCAGTTTATTGCCCAACGACATATAGAAGTGTTGAAGAGCATTTTTGCTGACTATCCGAATAGTATATCCAGAGGAAAAGCATGATCAAATTTTATTAGTACAAGACGATTCGCCTGTGCATACCGCTAGAGTAGTGAGGGACTGGATTGAAGACTATCCAAAAAACCATGCCATTCTCTAGTTGGTCAAATTTCCGGACTTAAACTCCATAGAAAATCTATGGGAGGTCAATGGTATGTTGTTGGAAGGATATTCATGGATATTGAATTCAATCACGAATTGTCCAACAACTATTAGAGTACTGCAAGACAATTTGGGAAAGTTTTCCTGATACAAACTTCTGAGAAAGGTTGTTAGGAAGTATGCCTGCACGCTTACAAGAATGAATTACTACAAATGGTGGACATGCGCATTGTTAACTAATGGATATTTAGGTTAGTATATTGCCTCTCCCGCTTAATTTTGTGATTTATATAGAGGGTGATTTTAAAATACATCGATGAACTTGAAACTCCACACGGGTGTAGCTCTAAATTGAGAGAAAAGATTCTTTTCAAAAATTCATTGTCGTTTAAAAAACACCCATAACAAAATCCTAAAGGGCTGTTTAAGAGCCCTTGTAATAACTGAACAGCTAAATGTGTCGTTTTAAGTACATAAACTATAAATACATGACGCAGTGGTTACGTTATTCTGAAATGGTAAATGTACTAAAATCGGGGATATAACTACATTTACGACGATACGAGTTATGCATTAGGCTACGTATCATAGAATAAGTAGAATAGCTGATTCGATGTGAACCACATTATCATACCCGCCGTACTCAAGAAGCATCAGCCAAAGACCTCAGCATTTATATTAAATTTAGTAAAGCTACTTCGATTTTAAGGGACAGTTCTTACCAATTCACAAAATGTATTCACAACACTCGCGTTAGTCGACATTGTAACATTTATAAAATAAAACAGTGTAACTCCAACAGAAATGTTATAAAATTTAAACAATAAAGTTTTTTTAGGAATTTATATTCTCCGAAAAAAGTTTACTTTCGTTTCCAAATGTTGCATGTAAATTATACAGGATGTAACAAAAATGATGCCTGGCAATATACAGGCGACTTCTATCACTAAAACTAACGAAAAAAGTTTATAAAAACATATGTTCCACAATGGTTATGTACTGATTTTCAGATATTTTTAGAATTTTTAGTTTTTCGAGATTTTCTTGAAGTTGGCTCTAACGATTTTTTAAAACTTAGTATATTTCTTAGCTACTTAATTTTGTTTTATACAAACAAAGTGGCTTTTGTAATGTATTTCCGAAAATCGTGTAACAGACAGTACTTCAACTGTTAATTGTAATAAAAAAATTTATAAATAAAATAGAATACAAAACGCAAACGCAGCAAATCGAATTCACGTAATCAATGTAATTTGAGCCTTTGAATCGTATTTCTATCTCTAAATACGATTTGTGGTTAAATATTGATTCAACAGGTCCTCTGTATTATTAGAGATAATTAATGAAATGTTTCAGAAGCTGATGAGAAATACGCATATCGAAGTAATGTAACGAATTCATGAGCAAACTAACACTATGTGTAAAATAGTCAAAGCAAAATTACATGAATATAAATTAGCCTGCTTTATAATAGTAGTTCATGCCTAGCGCAATAACGAGAATAAAGGTAATGGGGCTTGTAAATAGATGCTTCAGTAACCAATAAATGCAGCAACATGAAGTTACGTTGATTACGTATAGTGGTTTGCTTTGATGCACTATAGACTCGATGAATGCAGTTTTGTTAAATTTACTCAATAGAAAGCTCAGAAAAAAGTCTCGAACTAAAGCTAATTTGTATAATAATTTGAAAAATAGAATAAGAATTACTATGTAGATAGATATTCAAGTAATAAATTTTTACTAGCCATTTTATTTTATTATTTTTAAATAGAATCTTTGAAAAATGACTCATTTTTCTTATAAAATACGCGACATAAAATTAAAGTAGAGCATTATATTGATCTAATTAGGTTAAGAAACGTGAATTATTTTATCTTAAGTAAGTAAATTTAGTATAACTTTCAGTGTAAGCTAAAGTGACACTAACTATAAAATGCTTTGTTTGTATTTCGCAGATTATGCTAATTGCTAAATGACAATCATCAAAATAAACCATGTATTATATGTTATACTGTGTCATCGAAAAAGAGTGCATCCAGGGCGGTAAAAATTAAAAAACATTTACGGAATTTATTGCTGAAATGTGTATCTATACTTTACATACTACTACTACTAGCTATCACGCCATTCCCTTTGTGGGATAAGCAAAACCCAATATAGCCTCCAACTTCATAACCACTGCATGCACCCATCACCAACCCCTCTCACTACCACCGCCCTTCACCAAAACTCCCAGCACTCTACAGTATCCACACCAGCCCACTACTACCTACCAATCCTACTATCACTACTATCATCCATTCACTATTTTTCTCCATTCCTTTCTATCCTTACATACTTCTTTTGCTTCCATTAAATTCATACAACGTTTTTGGCAAGCTCTCCTATTCTTTGCACTCTTTACTATCTTTCCTTTTACAATTTCTTCAATCATATCCAACCATCTCTTTCTTGGTCTACCCCTACCTAGTTTTCCATTCATACCTGTCTCATATATTCTCTTTGTTAAGCATTCATTACTCATTCGTTCCACGTGTCCAAACCATCTTAACGCACTTCTTTTGTACAGTTCAGGCAGTGTCTCCTTCATCTGACACGTATCCATCACCCATTCATTCCTTACTCTGTCACGTCTCATTTTGCCACATGCAGCTCTTAGCTACCTCATACTTGAGGCGTTTATTTTACTCATATGCTTCTTCTGACATACACAAGTCTTACTACCATATAAAACAGTTGGAACAAATACACTATTGTACACAGCCTTCTTTGCTTCCATACTTAACTGCTCATTCTTGGTTACTGACCACA
>JAHWXV010443241.1:0-12898 GCA_024586415.1 Phrixothrix hirtus
GATCTCTGGTTCACAATCAGTTATCACCAAGATACATAAACCTTTTTAGATATTTCTGGTATAAAAGTGGATGCACTGAAGAAAAACCACTCAATTGACAATCCTGTTTATTTTGGTTTTGGGGATTTTTGTACCCTGCATTGTGATGTTCTTGGCTGCACAAACATTGCCATCATCTGGTGTTCATGATGTAAAAGCTCCATAGTTTCGAACATTTGTAGCATTGTTTTTGCATCAAAATGTATATTTTAAGTTTTAAGTATATGTGAAAATAGCCGAAAACTTAATTTAGTTTTGTATTCATATTTATTTATAGCCTGTATAATTTTCAGTTCGTTTTTATGTTAATATGCAATTTATTATCTTGTGTGCTTGTAACATTTTCTGTTTACTTCAAAGTGAAGATTTAAAGTATTTTTGACAGCATAAATGGCTTATTATTTTTATTGTAACTCAGGTTTTGATGTGTGAGCATTTATCAAGGTGAAGGAAGATGAGCTTTGACCATCATCAGACAGTCATGTGTTGTACGTTCAGAAATTGTACGATTTCCAATTTTAGATTGTTGCTGGAGCAAAAAGCTAAGTTTGAAGTTTCAATAACTACCAAATCAAGTAGTCCAAGTTAAGGCGATTTATTCTACGTGTTATTAATGTTGAACGAAAGTTCCCAGTTTAATATAAAAATGATACATTATGAAGTAATACAATCGGTTTACGTTAAATAAAGGAATAATGATTTACAGTTTGATGGATGTCTGCTTTAGAAAGCACAAGTTTAGTCTATTTTATGTACAGACTTCATCATTGCATTTTCTATTATTTTCGTATGTTCAGTCCAGGTAAATGTTGACTTCAGATAGCACAATGTCAATCATTTCGTTAGTCGACATTTTCCTGAACCAGTACATTCTTCACAACTTATAGTATTTTATTAAAGTTTAGGATTCAAGAACTTTTATGCTGTAAAAGAAATTAAAAGTATGTATAATTTATATTTAGTACTTTTCAGTGAAAACTTTTGTGTGTCATATAATGCTTCCAACAGTACCATTTGAAGAAGACGGCGCTTTAATGCCATAAGTAATCTTGTAATTATTATTTTAATGCAGTGTTCAAAAATTTTGTTTTTATTGATATACATTGTCATTTTTAAGAGAAGACAGTTCTAATGCTTTCTTTGAATATTATGTAATAAACGTTTTTTGGTCTCAGGTTTGTGGTTTATACAATTTACTGTTCACAAGTTTCTACGAGGCAAGTTCCTAGTTTACAACCCACCTTCACTTCCAAGATCATGTTGGTGCCCAAAAGTAATCAATTTCTGCAGGCTCTACCATAAAAAAACGCACTCTCAACATTGAGAAATCATGCTTGATCCAGGTCTAATGTCTTCTCTAACAATCTTAACCTAATTAGAGGAAGGTGTAGCACATTTTTTTGATGCATATCATTATTGTTCAAATTACCAAAAATAATACACATAGCTCATTATAGATAATACTGTTTTTACCATTATATAAGTACAATATTAATGTTATTTCCAATTGCCAATTTTCGTTATTATAAATTATCCATAATCTGCAACACAATTGAAAATTCTGAAGCCACGTCAATGTTTTAAACTCTAGCTAAAGCTTACCTATAACTATTATATCTAATTCTACAAAATGCATAAATAAAAGTACTGGTGTTGACATTAGTTAAAAAATTTTTCACAGAAGCTTTCCATATCAGGAAACTATGAGAACTGTTCTATTCTAATAACCTACATTTTCATACATTAACATCCCTTATAATTAGTATGCATATGGTAAAATGAGTTTGTGAATAGCTCTTTAACTAATTTTTTAATATGAGGACAGAATAATAATTAAGTGGCCTAAGAATGAAAGAAAAGTATTACTGTTACAACAATGTTTTTATTTTTCAACATAATCTCCTAAACGTTCAATACATTTGTTCCAATGATATTCCAATACTTTAATTCAATCGCGAAAAAAAAATTCTACAGGGTCAGCATAATAGGCATATACTGCGGCTTGGATCGCCTCATCAGTTGAAAATCTTTGCCCACCTAGGAAAAGTTTAGTTTGGGAAATAGGTTAAAGTCCAATGGAGCTAAATCAGGCCAATACGGTGGATGGGGAAGTAAATCATGTCTTAATTCATGAATCTTTGCAATTGAAACAATACTGGTGTGAGGGTGGGCATTATCATGATAAAAAATGATCTTTTTACATGATAAACCACGTCTTTTTCTGCAAATTTTTTCATTCAATATTCCCAGAAGATTAGCATGGTATTTGCCATTTATTGTTTGCTCCTTTAGAAGTTAAACAACTTTTAGCATTCCCTTAGCATCTCAGAAAACTGATTTCATTACCTTTCCGGCAAACTTCATTGTGATGGCTTTCTTTAGGACTGAACAACCTGGTTCCATCCACTACTTAGAATGCAGTTTTATTTCCAGATATAGTAATGAATCTGTTTCATCTGTGGTAATAAACCTTAGCATAAAATCAGCTGAATTCTTTTGAAAACAGTCCAAATATTCTTGCATCAGTTGAACCCACACTCATTTTTGCTCTAATGAAAGTAAATGTGGCACCCATCTTGCAGATAGCTTTTTCATGCCTAATTCTTGTTACAATATTGCACACCGGATCTTTTGAAAAACTCCCAGTATTGGCAATTTCACTCAATTTTAGTCTCTGGTCTTTTATCACCATATCGTAGATTTTTGTCATCGTTCCCATATCGTTCATATATGAAGAAGCAGAATCACCCAAAACATTCTGCATTTCTTCAAGAATGTCTGCATTATTAAACCTTTCATATACAGAAAGTTAAGGTCACCATGTTTTCCAATATTGTCCATAGCAAAATAAACAAAAACACTTTCACTTTTTAAACTTGCTAATAACAAACTATTTGACAGATTGAAGTCAGATTTTCAGTGTGACCAACCTAAACGTGGACTTTTAAAATTTCACACTAATAGTTAGTGTAGTACTGCCCTCTATTTGAAGGTTGCCTAATTATTATCCCACTCTTGTATTTAGTAATTTTGCTTATAATTAATGTTTAGTACATTTGTGATTTAGCCATGGTTTACTCTAACTATGAAATGAACAGTAAAGATGTTTTTGTAAACATTACCTACATTATTAAATTAAATATAAAGCAACTATATAAAATTATACTATGCCACCAATTTATTTGACTTGTACACCCGTATACGTACAAGAACTGCTCTATGGGTATATCTTGAAATAGATTAATTTTTGTGGTTTTATTAAGAATTTTTTTTATATTTTATTGAGTATGATCATTTTATGTTTATTGTAAGTCATTTTAACATGCTTATAAATGGAGTGATTTACCCCTTCATAGTTAAACACATATGAGACAGGGCACATAAATGATGTTTATAAAAAGGTCTATTAAAAAAATAGATTTAAAGTCTTAGCATAGGTGGGAATTGAAATTCCATTTACAACCATTTTTCAGCAGTATGTGAAAACATGTCAATTTTGTTTTAGTTTTTCTCATATTTTTTTCAAAAAAAATTCTTTATAATTGAGGGTACATTTGCCACTCATAATTTTCTCACGAGTGACTCTCACCTTCACAGTAAGATAGCAGCATGAAAAAAAATCATGCCTTTATGCCTAATTTAGAAAACATTTAAAAGTTTGTTTAATTAAAATTGGCCGACTCCTACGTCAAACTCTCAAATGTTGCTCAAGGTCCAATTTTAGGGGTAATTTTTACACCTTAAATTCAAATTACTGCAGATAAAAAAATGTTCTTACATTTTAGTTGTCTAAAACATATCCAAATTTCATCAAAATTGGAGGGGGGTACCTGGGAATGTTTCCTTGTAATTGTATGAAGAAAAATTTGTTATGAGGCAACACAAAACTTTCTCTTATGTATTATAGATATGCAAATAAAGTCCATAAATGATTAAAATATTATTTATGTTTATTTTGAGATCGATAATTGCAATAGTCACCCATACAAATTACTGGACACGCAAACTGCTACTCAACTCCAGAGAGTTTCTTGGATAACTCACTTCAGCTCATTTTTTCAGAGAAATTGAAAAGTTCAAGTAAAACCCTAGTAAGTTTTAAAAAAATTATTAGCCATTTTCGAGAAAATCGCAAATGACTTAGAAATTGCAAGAATAAAGGGGCACTTCCGGTCATTTTATTTTAACTCAATTCTTGCTGTTATATACCAGAAAGGTAGAAAACATAAATACAAATTTTATTTTTCTATGACATTTAGGCTTTGAAATATATTGTTCACAATTATTACTTGAAGTCCTTCCAGTTACTCCATTTTCAGAAATTTATTAGAAAAACTGTGCAGCTCATATAAAACAGAATTAAATAGCTATGAAATATATTATTTCAAAAAAAATTGTTAAAACCAATTTCAACAAAATTGTGAAAAAGTAAAATTTTCGGGAAATATCTAAAAATGACAGAAATAAAGTGGTACTTCTGGTTCTTCGCATACAGGGCAGTCATGACAGCAAATATAAATTTTCATTTGGTTAGAACTTTTAGTTTCATGGTTATTTTATTCAAAGTTAATGGAAAAGGTACTTCTGATTACTCAATTTACAAAAGGATTTTTGAGAAACCACCTAGATTATAAGAAACGGCATTAAATGGCTAAGAAATATGTAAATGATAAAAATATCATTAGAATTGATTTTGAGAAAATTGCAAAGTCAAAAAATGATGAGAGTGAAGTGACACTCTGGATATCTGATGTTAATCAAATTATTGCAGTTATGTGTGCGGGATAGCTACAAATTTAAATATAAAATTTTGTTTATCAATGACTTGGTTTTAGAGATATCCTGTACATGCACACATACACACTCATTCCCGCAACAGAAACATCTACCTTTTATGCAGACTATCTTACTTCTCCACTAGAAAAATTGCCAAGCCCATATCTGCTGTGTACAAGGTGAGCCTGTTGATAAGAAAACTAACTTTGGATTGCTTTTAACATAAAGCAATAATTTTATCCTTAAATGAAAAATTATTAGGCATTAAATTTAAAACTAAAAGCTTCAAACAAGGAATGAATTGTAATAATTTAACAACCAGTAAAGGCAAAATGAAATGATTAACCAATTATATACCCATGATTTATTAAAATTCAGTTTACAGTGAAACTCAAATAATATACCCATAAATTAATTGTTAAATTTATAACTGTGCTTAAACAAATAAAAAATTATTAATTAGCTGTAGATCTTTTAAATTTATAAACTATTTCCTCAATCTCTAATAAATTTAGAATAAAACTGAACATCTAAATGCTTGGCTAATTTTGTAGGAGGTGCATTTATAAATTAATTTTCAGTGGAAATTATACTGAAAAATGGAATTAATTATAGACAAAAAGTGAATACAACAAAAATACCTCATAAATTTAGTTAATTTTAGCTGAATTTTTAACATCGGGTCTTTTTTGAAAATGAAATTGACTAAATCGATTTCACTAAATCGCTTATGTATGCAACACATCCATTTTATGCATTATTGCTATTCCTGACTTATAATTGATTGTGGATTTAATTACATTAAGCCTTTAAAAATAACTAAAACTACAGATAAAATCAAATTAACTTTTTTAAGTCTTGGGTTAACAGCAATTGTAATTTTTATAATGTACTGAACCAAGAAAGAAAATTACACATTACACATAACACAGTGAATTACATTTTATAACTACACCAGCATTGGTTATTAAACTTACCTCTCTTATTGCAGAACACTAACAAATGTAGTTTCAGCTGATGCTTCTTGTAAATCGCGTCGATAGTCGGTGAACTCTCTTAACAAATGTATATGCGCCATTAATACTTTATATCTTTACACTCAAAAATTAAAATCGACTTCGAAACTAAAAAGAAATATGTTGAACTGCCAAATAGAAATTTTTAGATGTATTGCTTCCCTTGTATCCATCGACTACAGATTGCTTATTAGTTGCTAATAGTAAAATTTCTTTCATAATAAAAATAAACTATTGACCAATGTTTCATTATTTTTTAAAAGAAATAATTAATGTTCTTTGTAAAAATTGAAAACATTATACACAATTAGTAGCAAATACTATTTATTTAAGAAATAATTCAGCCTTACTGCTTAATTATTTACTATTTGCAAACAAAACTACTAACTTTTAAAGTACAAAAATTCTATATAATAAAAAGGTTATAAACTTAAACACAAATTAAACACACAAACAAACTCAAATTCTGTTCCCAATTCTCAGTCCAAGCAAACTGTTTCTAGTTCTTTAATGATATGGAATCTCTGTTTAGTAGTAATCACTGCAATCGATTCCAATATATTAAACTACCTTCTTAAAATGTTTCCAAGTTTTATTTATTATCATTTATAATAAATCAACAAGTATGCACAATTTGTGCCAAAGAAGACAAGAAGGCTACAATGTATGAGCAGCTTGGTAATAAAATTAATATCAAATACTACTAAAATAGGGTAAAATAAATGTCCAAAACTGAGAACAAAAAAATAGTAATAGACTGTATAAATTAATGTATAAAATTTCATAAAGTAAACTAAAGAAACATTCAAATGACTAGCAGCTGTATTTATAATCAAACCTCTAAAATTTCTTGTTTCCAAGATGCCAATACCAAATATTAAAAACAATGCTAGACATCACATCATAGTTAAAACACAGCCAACACTTGAAAGTATACATCAAAATGTAACAAGTTAAGAAATAATATTAATTTATAAGGAAAAAAAGGTTTGCCTACAAATACACTGCAACCAATTATTCACTGTTGGCACAAATATTGTAACAAATATCACCAGTCATAACTGATAACACTACATCTGTTCAAATATTATCATCCACACACGAATTAATAGTGATAAAAATGTTTCTTTATGCATCTGTGCCACATTTTTTTAATTTGACCAAAATTATTTTTTCTTTTAATTACATGAAATCTAGCGACGATTACTATATGTGTTATTAGAACTACGATTTGGAGGTACCCTATTAAAGCTGCTAGGTCTACCTCCAGAACCACTAACAGAATTTCCACCTCCACCACCACTACCACCCCGAGGAGCACCAGGACCACGACGTTGGGTATTGTCTCTAGATCTAACACCACCCATATTATCAGTTCCAAGACGATTTCCTCCATAAGGAATCCGATCCTTTGTTTTTTTTTCTTCAACGTTCAGCATGACACCGCTCTGATCATTATGTGGATAATGAATTGGCTAAAATTACAAAACATTTAATACATCAATATTTAATTGCATTTACTATTATAATTATTTTAGTATAGGCTTTTTATTTAACGGTAATTGATGTCAGAGAAATATTATAGGGCAAAATCATGCAATATTGCCATGTCCTTTATCAAAAAACATGTAAACATAACCCTACAATTGAATGACTATATTTAAAATCAGTAATGAATCGTATTACTAATATTTATGCCCCAAATATAATAAATAACCTCCATTACAATAACACCAAACTCATAAGCAAATTGTTG
Organism: Phrixothrix hirtus; assembly: GCA_024586415.1. Classification (NCBI taxonomy): domain Eukaryota; kingdom Metazoa; phylum Arthropoda; class Insecta; order Coleoptera; family Phengodidae; genus Phrixothrix; species Phrixothrix hirtus. The sequence continues at coordinate 7,588 of JAHWXV010443241.1, forward strand.
ACAACCATGTAAAGTACCACCACATGTTACGTGAAAATGGAACTTTCAACTTCCATAGCAAAATTAATTTAAATCTAGCCTTTTAAGGTAACAGTACTAAATTACTATCACCATTAAAATAAAAAGCCTTTACATAGCTTTATTTGTAATAATTGTAATATACAGTCATGTTATAAATGGTCTCACACAAGATGGAGGAATTATTATTTAATTCACAATAAAAATATACAAATTCTTCTAAAAATAATCACAAAATAATCAAACATAAAAACTAGATACTTTATGAACCATGGTTTTTTAAATATAAACATTATAGTTTCAAATCCAGCTTTGGATTTGCATTATACCTATTGACCTACAGTGTACTATTCATTGGTTTATTTGGAGTTATTATCATACAATATAAACATATGCATGTTGTTAAAAATATTTACTCACACATAACAGTAAGCAAATTGGTCCGTTTTTAGCAGGATAGTTTTTGTAGCAAGAAGCATAAATACCTAGATTTTTAAGGGGTTACAAAAATACTAATTCCATTAATAATGGAGATGATTTGCTATGAGTAATGAATGTAAAGCAAATTTTAAAAATATTATTTTTATTATTACAACATTCTAAGTTTATCTTACGAAGTAATTAAAGAACTTAAAATTTGAACATTCAAGTTATTTGGGCCACTTCGAATACATAATTCATATTGCTCAATTATTGAGTTCAATTTAATTTTGATTTTAAACACATCACACAATAATTTCTTTGATATAATACACCAAACACGTGCATTACTGCTGTGCAAGTTTGCCTTATTAGCTATTATTGTTGTCTTGTCTTATGATTGTTTCAGAGCGTTATACGTCTTGTTACGTGGCATCCTAATAGTTTTGATATTTAGTATTTGTTCAGAACACCCGCTTCTTTCACAATAAATAACTTTGGTTAAGAAAACATAAAATAAGCACATCCTTTTTCCTGCCAATCCATTCCAACCTAATTTGCCTGCTTAAATCTTTGTGCTACCTTGTTACAAGAGATCTATAAGACCTTCACTTATTGGGAAGTTGTTCAATAGATTATTAATTACCTTTGCTGATATTACAGAGTTAATATGTACGAAATTCGAATAGGTGTGCTTTCAGCAACCACCTTTTTAAAATTAAATATATTCGTAAATCACAATTAGACCATTTTTCAGAAATTACTTTCAAATCAGCAATACCAGTTCACTAATCTCCCTTTCTGAGAGGGAATTAAATAATAGCTTAGATAGTCCTTCGTAATATTAGGAAAGATCAACTTGTCGGATCTTTCGCATTTTGCATAATTTACGCAACACAAAATAATAACCCCTGTTTAAAATTATTTTACGAAGTTATTTTAAAGTAAATAAATAAGGCTACGAAGCTATTATAGCTCAAACCACTACAAGCATATATTAAATAACATATTGTTGTGGTAAACACTTATCATTATCAAATGTGGGAAGATAAACAGATACAGTATAAAGTTAGATGTTTATTGATGAGTAAACAAAATAGTTTGTTATTGTTTGTTTGGTTTTGTGACAGGGGGTTCGCGGGATGCGGAATTTACTTTGGCCCTCTTGGACTAGAACTGTTATATAGTCCTTTTGCCATGCCTACTAGAATTTTTCCAAATCTGGAAGAGTTCCACCGCCAATAGGAACTTTTAATGTGCCAAACATCACATTCACACAGGACCTATGATGATTTTACTTCCTTGTCCGAGAAGAAGGCATGTTTTTAAAATTTTTTCCCGCTGAAAAATTGTCACAGGCACATTTAACGTTACGCTCTGCAACAATGCTGATGACCCACTAGCTCTGCGGATGAGGGAGGATTCCAGATGAATTGCACTAGCATGTCTGCACCCTAAGGGATACACTAAAACAACATACAAAAATTTGATATATAGAAGGGGCGCCACTGCTTCTGGTGGGCCATTCACTGAATGGAACTGTTCCTCAGAACAGGGAAAAACGGTTCCGTGGCCTATAGTTGGGTTGTCCCAGGGTTGCCGCTTATCAGGGCCCTGAATAATACTATAAATTAAGATCATGGCAAAAAAAAGGGGTACCAGATCTAACACATCCCCTGAAATACAAGGTAATAACTGTTAACCTATTCTAGGTTCAAAATGAAAGTCTATTTGGTCAATACTATTTACTATTGCTAAAGAAAATGGTTTATATAACACACAAAACAGCAGTATATAAAGGTTTATAGATAAATTTCCTTGGCTCTTGAATGTAGCCTAATTTAAGAGGAATGGGGAAAACTAATCAATCTACTATAACTACAATTAATGTTTAAATATATTAATTAGTCAACGTCGATATGTGTCCGTTAGCTGGACAGGAAGTATGCATTAAACAGCTGCCCTCGCAACGGGAAGTTTAAGCTGGCCTCTGCAATAGTTAGCAGCCGGGACTACAAATTAATTTGGATTCTCACCGATATACATTGACATTACAATAACACCATTTGTAGGCAAATAATATTGAAGCAAAAGAACAATACGATAAAAAGAGTACCTTAGTTTTAGTTGTCACTTCACCGGGTTGTTTGATTTCCAACCACCAGAATTATCAGTTGTGATTCTATTTCTAGATTCTTGCACCAACAGGAAGACCTCGCAGGCCCAAAGAAGCTGCAACTGGAGTAGATAAAGCAGGTAAATTCCCAGAGATACTCTAATCAATCTCTCCAGCCACGTGTTCCGACATTACATGGCTGAAACCTCGAACACCACCCGGAGAAGTACGCCCTATGTGTGTTATTAACTGCTAAGACACGTGGGCCTCGCAAAACGTTGTCACTAATTATACCCTTCGACATCCATCAGAGTGAAAATCATCTAGAACTGTCCAAATTATTTTTCTTACGCAATTTTCCAATGGCCACGGAGCGTATAAAAGCTCGACTCATGTGCCATATCCAACCAAGAAACTATACTTGTTTTTCAATTGTCACGGAGCATATATGAGCACTCGTCTCTCGCATTTTATCCAATAGAACAGCCAAAGAAAAACTCTTTACTTATTATTTTTTTATCGTCCGGCCAACCACACTGTTAATGAGGAACACACGGCGGCCAATTTAAAAAAAAATTTGTTTATCAGGCATGGAACGCCAACAAAACCTGACAAAATTTACTGACCTCGATCGGGTTTGAACCCACATCCCTTGGGTGCAGATGCAAACATCCTAACTACTACACCATTCGGGGCCCGCAAAATAAAATAGTTTAGTTGAATGTTTTTATGATAAAAAAAATTATACCATTTATTAAAAGTAGAAGCTTAATAAAGTAACTGTTAAGGAAGAAAATCATAAAATTTCAGTAAATAAATGGAAAAATCTTTGTATTAAATAAAATTCAACTTTTTCTTCTAAAATTAATATACGAGATTTTGGTGGAAAAATATATGAAATTAATAGTTGAGATTTAAAATTTTGCAGGTGATTTCAAGCTGTTTTTTCAATTGAAAATAATACCATATTTCTGTTACTTTTAGTTAAACTGAAGGTTTAATATAAATAAAATATCCTAATATTTATTATTATTGATGTTACTCTGAGACAATTTTAGGCCTAATTTGTCTAATAAATGTTATCTCTAAAATTAAATGAAATATTTTATTTCTTTATTTAAAATAGATAGCTGCAGGCTGCTATAAACAATACATTTTCAATAAATGTATATTTGTAGATTTTAAAATTTTAAGTTCTTGTTTTTGAATGTATTATAAATGCATCAAATGGCATAATTACAAACTTTAAGAATTAATAAATAGCAGGTGTTTACAAAAATACCAAACTTGATATTCAAAAAATTACCAATATCGCATTAGTAGTATTTTCGGATGTAGAATTTCCAGATTTTTCCAGGATTTTCAGGAAAGTACTGACTGTATTTCACATAATATAAACATTAACTCTTTCATTACACACCTAGTGAAGGGAGGAAAAGTACCATCCCTGACTACGTTAATTAAATTTTCAAAATATGTAAATCAAAAACCACATATTTTTGAAAAGAAAACCATAAAAAAATTTTATTCTATTGTTTTAAAAACAATTTTTGTGGCGTTAGTTACTTTTAAAACACCCTTATGAGGGTAGCACAAATAAATTCTGCAATGTAATAAATCAAATTTTAATTTTCAAAAAAAATACTTATGATTGTTTTTAAAATATTTACCATTAAATTCTACATATTTACACATTCAATAGAACCAATTGTCAAAATAAAAATTTCCAATCTTCTTGAGATAACTCAGAAATGAGATTTTTAAAACCTTCTACGGCCTCTTCTGGAGTTGAGAATCAAACACCATTTAGGAAATAGAAAAAGTCACATGGTGTAAAGAGACTGCATGGCAGATGGATGTTCCATTAATTTTACCCCAGAGGTTTTCTAAATTTGTCTTGTTTGAAGTTCAGTTTGGCTTGAAGCATTATCATAGTGCAAGACGCTGTAAATGAGACTTTTGAAAAATTCGGGTCAAGCATTTTGTTGTGTGCCATGCTGCAGTAACTATGCATTGATTTTCAAGGACTACAGTTTCAATTGCTTCAAATTTGAAAAAAAATATGCTGTCGCTTTGATTCAGGTTCATTTTATTACCAGTGATGATGTTAAAAACTGCTATTTTCATTATATTTCTTAACTGCTTTGCATTATTCGACATGATGTAGCTTTTACATATTTGTTAAATGCAACAAAAGATTTTTCTTACAACTAAATAATCATATGTCTTCATTATTGCAGTCATCCCAATGCCCAAAGTATTCCCTATAATTTGATTGTCCTCCAGAATCATTCTTCAGATAGCAGCTATGATTTTATCAGTAGTGGCAGAAATTGGTTGTCTTTCCCCTAACTCATCCCTCAGCGAAACCTTTTCAAATTTAAATTCATTATACCAAGTGTAAATAGGTCTTAGAGAAGGCGCTTGATGACCAAATGCAGCATAAAACTGTTCGTGCTTTGTTTAGGAGTTAACAAACTTTTAAAATCATAATAAATCATGACTCTGAAATTCTCTCATTAAATTCATTTTCACTACAGATAGGTTGTCTGTAAGTCTCTTTTTTTCTTTTACTGCTGCTGTGAGTTGTTTTAAATTATCTTCCAAATTATTTACACTTTTCTTTTCACTATCAATTTGTTTTTTTAATTGCTCTTCTAATTTTAGCTTCTCTTGTAACCTTTGTTCTGCTTCCAATTGACGTGTTTCTTCTTCTTTTTTCTTCTGTAAATATAAATTATAAGATTTTGAAGCACT
>JAHWXV010443244.1:0-11068 GCA_024586415.1 Phrixothrix hirtus
ACTTAAATCATAAATTGTAAGAAGTGTTAGTTTTTTTAACCAGGTGATTTTACATATCAAGTTTAATAAATGGAATGTGTTGACTGTGCATTTCAAGTAATAAGCCGCCGCATGCCGTGCCAGAGCATATAATCTTGTTGCTTATAATATGTGCAAGCATTTTAGTGAATAGATTAATTAAACAGATAAACTAAACAAATAACAAGTTAACAATCTTCCAAAAATCAACAACTCCAAATCAATTAACAATAATAAACAAACAATAAATAGCAAATAAAGCAACGAAATAAAAATGAAACATTTTAATATTCTGGTAAACGTTCAATTTGAATAGACAAATGTCAGAGTAAGAATGACAGTAGATTCGAGTAACTTTTATCTCTGAATGTACTTGGCATAATTGTGACCCCCACGTTACATGCGCGAAGTGCAACTTTTTCCCAGGTTACGGTGGACGAGCTATACATTTTTTAAATGGAACATGCTTTATGTTTTTATATATTTGAAGTCTTAGGTTTTCCTAATTTCATATATGTATTATTCTTATCTTACTGAAAAATAAATAATTACAGAATTTGGGTATTATATAAATTATATTAATTAGGATCAGGAAAAGATGGAATTTTTTAATTTGTCAATTGATATTTCGGGATCAAATTTGTCCCTTCATCGGAGTATATAACAGTAAATATTCTAAGAACTGGATAACATATTTATTAATAAACAAACAGAATTGCTATATAACAGTAACTATGGTCTGAAATAAAAAAGTTTTTATTTCAGTAAAATTTTTATGAATTAGTTTGTTTAACATTGTTTAACAATATGAATATTGTTCAAACTGAAGCAGAATAATAATTGGACAATCTGCCATTGTTGCAAGGACTGATATTATTCAACAACAAAAAGGTGCTCTTCCACGTTGTGAAAGGAGTGTTTAGTATATTTCTAAGTATACAGTGTGTGTTTAAAGCCTCTTCCCATCTCCATAACTTTTGAACAAATTACTGGGAAGTTATGTATCACATTTAAAGGTATTTTTAATACTTTACACAATTCTCTTGAACGATTGAAAATCCGATTATCTGTTGCGTTTTTAATTAATAATACATTAAATCAGATTCCTTTTCCAGTTAGTATATCAAGATTGTTTTATTTTTAAAAACAAATTATTTTACGTTATCAGTGTCAAACGTCATTTTAACAGCCACTTATCCAATTTGGAGTAGTTTGTTGTCAAGCTGTTATCAGTGTTATCAATTTTATTTGCAGTTTTTGTTGTTTGAACTTTATCCAAAATATTTCGTACATTAAAGAATACAATGTTTTTGAATGTTAAAGATCTTAGCCTCAGGCATCCTGAATGCCCTATTTACAGGAAATATTTGAGATTTCAAACTTCTTAAGAACTAGTTCTGTCCATAATGAAAAAGGAAAGAGCGGACTACCATTTTCAAAGAATAAAGAAATTGATATTGTAGTGGAAATGATAACGAATCCTACAGAATCCTTGACTTATTACATGATGTATGCCCAAGATCGGTCCAAAGAGTCCTCAAAAAGGTAAATTTCATCCATATGAAATGAGTTAACAGAAGAGTGGAGTTTGCAAGATAATGTCTGAAAGAATATCTGGGCATGCTGACTATTTGCTTTATCAATGAATGCAAAATTATTCCCAATGGAGGTGTGAACAAATAGAATGTTGAGTATTGGAGCAATCAGGATCTATATTGGTATAGGGAAACACAATTTCCTCGGAAGTTTAATGTTTGAATAGATATTTTGGGCGATTACATCATAAAACCATTTTTCATTTTCATCTTCATCTGACCCTAAATAGAATCTGGATTCATCGCTGAACACCACTCTATGCCATTCCCAGTTCCAGTGCACTCGCAATGTACACCACTCCAACGTTGCTGTCAGTGTTAAGCCGTTAGTGGTAACACAAGATGTGGCCAATAGGATTGCAAGCCGCAAGCTCTGATTCTAAGATGAACCATTCAAAGGTTTACAGGATGACCTTTGTTAGCTAACCATTGATTTTCTTGCCATAAGTTGAAGATGGTGATCCTGCACCTCTTTTGTTCTTCTTCGGCCCCAGTTCCCCTTCTGTGGCATTCCTGACCCTCCCTAGTGCATACCTGATAGCAGTGGATAATGGTGGATTGGATGCAGTTAAAGCAATTTGCAATTTTTCTGAACAACAAACCACCTTCATGCAAACCCGCAATACAACCTCTGTCAAATTCACTTAATTGATGGTAATTTTCACGTTGGCACACTCTACGCGTGATAGCACCCTCAAAACAAATGATCACAAGCAAAAACAATAAAGAACTGAACACAATCTTGCCAAATATACATTAAATAACATTGTTAGAAAAAACTGAAAGGACTGTCAGATGAGTCATTATCATAATAATGAAAATCTCAAGTTTGGCCAAAAAATTCTTACGCCTTCTTGGTGTTGTGATTTCCATGTCATTGAGTATAGTTTTATTGAAAGATGTAATTTATTCTTTAAAAAAATGGCAGATATACAGAAAATATTTTATAAAAGTGTTATTTGAATGTGTTGTTCCCATAAAATATAATTTTTATTTTTAATATGTGTAGAATTGTATCAGTTCCATAAAATATTTTATTTATGAGAGGAAAAGTCAATAATTATTGACACTTTTCGTTATACATTTTATTTAAGCAAAGGTAGGTGTCCAACATTTATATCATTTTTCTATATCGTTTCCTCCCTTAGCAATTCACTTGGTTTAATGTGCTATAAGCTTTCGTATTCCTTGGTGGATGAAGGTTTTCAGTTGGTCATGAAACCCCTTTGTGTGGCATCCCGAACATCCATGTGTTAGGAAAATTGATAAGCTCTCCAAACCACTTTGAGCAGTTCAAACATATGAATGTCTGGGGGAGTCAGGTCTAGACTGTAAAGAGGGTGTTCCAATATCTCAACATGTTGATGGTTTCTGATGAATCATGTGCAGCCAGGCATCGTCATGCAACAACACTTTATTCAACAGCAGGCCTCACCGTTTGTTGCAAATTACTGGCTTCAGCTTGTTGGCTAACAATTTACTGTAACTTGTGCTGTTGATGGTAGTCCCCTTGTCCATGTTTTTATCCCAGAAAAAGGTTATCATCACCTTTCCCACTGATTCAGTCTTGAATTTTTCATCTTAAGGGATCCCAGGTGTTTCCACTCCAGGCTCTGGCATTTCAATTCGGGCTTATTGTGATGAACCCAAGTTTCATCACCGGTCACTATTCTACCTAGAAATGCATTGCCTTCTGTGTTGGAAGATATTCAAATGTTTACTTTTGTATTTTGTGGCAAGTATTCTCAGTACCCATTGTGCACAGATTTTACAAAATTTGAACTCATTATGGATGAACCATGGCTGACATGCAAATAAGATGCAACCTCAAGAATGGTGACTCACCTATCCATCATAACCATATCTCAAGCTTGCTGAACCTTGTGTGTGGTCTAGATTCATAGATATTCAACTCCCTGTTCATGGATCACACTCATACAGCCACATTTAAAATTCTCACTTCATAAAAACATTATTTTACAATATAAATCACTGTCCTTGTAGTGTGCTAACAGTCTGATGAATTTCAACCCCTTTCACACCTTTCGACCAAAAAACATCAGATCACTGCTTGTCGTTCCTCCTTGTGCAAACTGCCATCAGAGCATACAAGCTGACTGTTACGGTAAAAGTGTAGATGATTTTTGATACAACTATTTTAATTAATATATTAAAGAAACAAAAAGAAGGTATACAACAAATACATGTGTATGAAATAAAGAAAATCCGGACTTCAAATTTATAAAATTGTAACTTTTTGTTCCCCCCTTGGTCTAATATTTTTTGATGACTATATTTTAGAGTAACTGGAGTAAAATAACTACTATTATAATTTCTAAACAACTTTAGCTGATTGTTATAAATTTTTATATCCCAAGTATTTTTAAAGTTGTGTTCACTTTATTAATATTTCATTTTCCAGCTTGGTGGTTTGTTTGGATACATTCTACGATGATACTAAAAATGCTGTACACATACTGTTATCTGGATCTGATGACAAAACTGTAAAACAGTGGCATATTCAACCTACTTTTCAAAGTAGTGATGCAGTAAAACTATGTCCAATATTTGACTGCTTTTGGAATGCTTCTTCTCCACTTCCTCGAATAGCTGTAGTTAACACATTAAATAAAGTGCAATTAATGAATGGTCATAATTTAATTATTGAATCTGAACGAATGGAAAGCCCTATAAAAGCAGTTCGGTTCTCACTTTGTGGAAATAAAGTAGCAATAGGACTTGAAAGTGGTGATATTATTGAATTTGATTATAGAAATCGACAGTATGAAAAATTAATGAAATTACATGACTCTATTGTACTTCTAAAGTATTTTAATATTGATCGAAACATAGAAAATATCAGCGACAAAAACCATACAAACTTCAATGCAGTTCTATTTGCTACAGCTCAAAATGGTTGGGTTTCTATGTACAAAAATGGCCAAGCCATATGTTTAATACAGCCTGTTCTTTCCTTGAATCTGAGTTTGAAACAAGTTTTAGTTATACCAATTCTACAATGTTTTTATATAAATTTGGCAGATAAACTTTTATCTGTATCTCAAAATAGAACCATAAAACAGTGGAATATGGATGATGATGGCTCATCTAAAATTCTATTTGGTGATAAAATACATCAACATGAAACTGATAATTGTATTACTGTGACTATGGCTACACTTTCCCATGACCAATCATTATTAGCGATAACTTTGACTGATGGTTGTTTTGAAATTTATAATTTAAATGTAAATAATTCTGAGATTGTTTTAATTTTAAACCAAGAAAAGGTATTGGATAATCCTATAAGGAGCTGCCGCTTTTCCAGCAATGGTAAAATTTTAGCGTTAGGACAAGATAATGGTAACATTGTGGTAATATTCTTTAAATGTTCTTTATCATTGAAATGTTTAAAATTAATATTATTCTAGATATGGAATGTTGAAGCAAAGGTAATATTAAATACCTTAGCTGTACATAAATCTCAGGTGCGATATCTTTTGTTTTCTCCATCTCCTGCATTGATCCTTATTAGTGTTGGAGATCAAGTGGTATGGTGGGATTTAACAAAATTGCCCGAGTCTCCTGAGAACAGGTGATTAATTGTTACATTTAAAATGTGTTTATAAAATTTAAATTAATTTAGATATAGAAGACGCTCAAATTCTGCAAAGAAAAAATTAGTAATTGAGACCTCTGCAGAAATGACAAACTTCAATTTTGCTCTATGGAATAATAAGGAAGGTAAGGCCAATAAACCCTACCTTTTATCATCTGTTAAAGTTCGTGGAGTTTGTTCCACTTATATATCAGCCTCACAAGATTTTACCTCATTTTTCACCATTGATAAAAATGGTTTTTTGTACATTATGGAAATGTTAAATAAAACAATTTAGACTGAGGTAAACGTGCAATTGTGATTACTTAGTATTTTTGTAAAAGAATCTTTTTATTCAGATAGGTAAATATATTTTCGAATTAAAATTTTAGCTCAATATTTTAAAATGTAATTAAAAATTACATATTAGTATTAAGTAACCATATATGTAAATTAGTAGGTATATTTAAATTGTTTTTTTTTTAATTTAATAGTATTACATTTTTATTTTATCATCACTCAGTTATTTTTAGAATAAATTAAAATTATGGATTATAGTAGAATCCAAAAAAAAAAGGTGATCTTACTGTATTAGTCGTACTCCAAAGATCCTTAAGTGATCTCAATATTAGTGATGAAGGATTGATACATTACGTAGTTGTATCTTAAACATTTACTTATCTATTATAGTAAGATTTAACTTTAAAATAAACTTGGATTGTTTAATACTTAATAATTTGAAAATAAATTATTTGGCCATTCTACTTTCAAATCAATATATTACAAAATATTTTATAGGATAAATCAGTCTTGCATGCTTTTTATAATTTTTTTGGATATTTATTTATTAAACTGTAATTGTTTCAGTCTGGTGTAATTTATTTTTAGTGATATTTTTATAATGTGCTGTTATGACCGCAAGATATGTATATTATGATTCTAAAATTTTTGTTAATTTATTTCATTAAATTTTTAATAGTTTTTATAGATATAAGAGTTGGGCTGTCTATTTTGTTTATTAGTATTTAAATTTACTAAACTACAAAAATGCTTAGTTTTAAAGTGATATTTAGTATATATTCTAAATAAAATAAAAAACCTAAAAATATAATTCAAAATCAAAGGAATGTTAGCTTATTTTTGTATTACATTAAAATTTAAAAAAAAATAGTAAATTTGCTTTTGAGTAAAAATACATTTTCCAAATCGGTATTATTGTGGTTTGATGCATGCATGAGAAAAATTTTCTTTAACGGTTAATTTTGTTAAAAATATTTTAAATTGTACTTTCATTGGAGGTTTTGAAAAGTATTCTTGTCTATTTTTATTAGTATAAATGTAAAATCTCATGCTTATTTATAATAGTTGAGTTTAATTGTATTCTTTTATGTATATCAGCTTTGTCTACTAGTCAAGCAATTTATAAGAAAATCCCTTTGTTTCTCTTAGAATAATTTAATGTTAAATTATACAGGGTGATTCACTAATCATTAAGAAATAAGTGGCTTTGCCTGATACATTTATGTGGTAGTATTCAATTACTTACAAGTATAACATAATTACAACTTTTTATTATGATAGATATCATAACATTTCAGATGGTAAAAAGCAATGCAAAGAGATATGTTTAACAATTGAGCTTTAAAGGAGGAGTTTTGGGGGTTGATACTTTCATCAAAGCTAAAACCATGGTAAATTCTTTAGAGGGATTTGCTTAATTGCAAAAAATATTGAAAAAGTTTGAATAGTAATATCACTGTGGTGTAGTCTCTTTGTTTCATTTAAAAATTCTTACTATAAAATTATAATTTTACTATGTGTCAAAAGTGTTGTAATATTTTATATTTTATTTGGGTTATTGTTAAGAATTTTATTTAATTTCTCAAGTTTGACCATAGTATTTAATATATATGGTGCCATAAAAAAACCAGCATTGTGAAAATTGTGGATACTTTGTGACCTGTAGAACAAAATTTTCTTATGAAATTGTTTCAAAAACCTGGTTTTTGAAATATTAACAATGGAAATATGGAACATATGTTTGTTTTTAAAAATATTTGTTTTAGAAGATAAAGTTAAAGGAATTTTATATTACTTTACCTGATCTATTTTAGAACAGTATTTCCCAACCCCCAGTCTGCGAATTTTACAAGTAAGCAAAAAATTCAAAAATAACTTTTGCAAAGCAAAATAAATAAATTATAAATAGATTTTCCAGAAGTTCTTTTTTTTACAATAATGATTTTTATCCACTATTAACTTCAGAAGTTATCAAACTTTAACTTCAATCAAATACCAAGTTTTGTAAAAAAATGTACCTTTTCGAGAGATGTATAGTCTATGTCTTCACTAAGCATTTATTACTAATTCGAAGCAAATATTTATTGCATAAATAATGTAAATTCGTAAAACTGTCAACAATATAATAAAATAATAGCCACCTACTTTTTTTTAATTTAAAATTAAAGCTGTAAGCTGTATAATCTATTACAGAATAACATTGTTATTAGTGTAAAAAGAATAGGATATTTTGTTTTATAATATATCTGTTGAACATGTTACAAATTTTAAAAGAAAATGAATTGTATTAACTTCATGTCTGAGATTAAATATTAAGCAATTTAGAATCTTGTGTTTTTAACAAATAATTTTGGTAGCAAGCAGCATGAAACAATAATAAACCATCAATATTTTAAAAATTAATATTAAAGTATACCTACCTAAAATTGTTTCAAGTTATTTCAAAGAATGTAAACAAGTCCAAAGAACTTTTATAGGCCAAACTAGTACAAACGATCCAAACAGATGTGTTTTTATAAATAATGCACTTTTACTATACTTCAGTTCATAATTCTATTCATTTAGTAGACAGGATTATATTTAGAGCAAATTATATCATTTAAATTTTCAAAATTTAAAAATAGTTTTTAAAAAATATTTATAAGAAAATTAGCTCTACATTTTATAAAGTATCCATAGTTTTCGTGATGCCATTTATTTTTGGGACACCCTTACATTTAACATAATTGAATTTATACTAGAGCTTCGCAAGAGTTAAATATTGGATTTCTTAGTTAACTTTATTAAATTTGTTTAATGGAGTTTAAAAGCATTTCATGGCATTTTATCCTTAAAATGTGTCAACATGTGTTCAATTAAATTAAATTATTTTCGAATTTACAATTTTTTACAAGTGGTAGTTTTGAAAGCTTTGTTTTTAAATTTCCCCATATAGCACTTAGTTCTTAATAAAAGATAGACATTTTATTTAATTCAAATTTATAATTAAATAGAATGGAATTTAGATTTGCCTTTTAATTCCTCTGTTCCTACCTTTAAACTTCAGCATTTTAATCGCTTTTAAATAACTTACAAAGTATCATTTGCTTCTTCACATATTTTAGATTACAAATCTCAATCCATTAATCAGAACATAAATATTTCAATAATTTTATCACTCATAAATAAATGCAGTTACTTTAATGAGCTACTATATTCTATACAAATTTCTTCATAGAGTAAATACGTAATCTGATAAACTTTGGCGTTTTTAAATATCATTTGATTCAAGATTTTCAACAAAAATGATATATACAGTATAACTTTATTATAACAACTTTGGAAATTGCAAGAATTTTGTTCATTACAAGCGATCGTTCACTGTAACAAAACTATTGAAAATATACGTTAACGCATTTATAAGTGCAGATTTATGTAGAATCACGTGCAAATAATTTTTCTTCAGCACGTTTCGCGTTGCATCAGTAAGAGCAGAAGTAAGCTTGTCACTTATTTAAACGTGGAGAAGTGAAGCATAAAGTTGACTTTAAGTGAAAAATATATGAGCTGCCGAAGGCCAACTAAATTGCCAAAATTTCAGCAAAATTTCCATAAATCTGCTAACTCATGCAAAGCGAAACGTGCTGAAATTAAATTCTTTGCAGGGATTTTATAATTACAATTCCTATTGTTTCTCTTTGCCGTGCATCACTGCAGAGATAAACAGATGTACATTCGAATACATGAAATAAATTCCATGCAATGTAGTTCTTCATGTTGTGTGATGTCGTGCCACGATTAAGTAAGCGACAAGATTTATAGCAGTTTTACTGAATTTTTAACAATTTCGGTGGTTTTCGATCTCAGAAGGGTAAAACGTACATATCTTATTTAAAACTAACTATGTAAACATAAAACCCAGCATAAGTTGGTGTGCATTTAAAAATTACGATGCACACATCACATTTTACAAATGAACTATAGTAGACTTCTGATAATCCGGCATATTCAGGAATTTGTAGGTGCCGGATTACCGGAAATGCCAGATTATCGGGCAGTATTTCCTGCGATCGCTAAACGTTAAGTTGCAAAGCAAATACATCTGTAAGGAACATAAGAATAAACATTTTAACACAAATACAGGCTAAAACTAAGCTTTTTTTATATTTTAAATGTATACAATGCAATTTATACCACAGTAATAAATTACAAAAAAGAAAAAATTAATTGCATTCCTAATATGTTCTTATGTATAACATAGTAGTATAATAAAGTATGTAACTTATAAATGATATTGAAAGAGTCTTATTTAAAAAAATTTCGGATGTCTTGGTTTTGTGATTCACTTTGTTTTTTAGAAAAGTTATTTTTAATTTATATGTAAATCAATGAATTCTGCACAATTGCACCTTGAATCTCCTTCAGAAAAGGCTATAAATTTGTTTAAAGAATCTACTGCTTCATTCAGGTGCAACTTGGGAGGTGCGACCGTGCCAAGCAGGCATTTTCCTCATTGGTGCCCCAGACCATTGGATGTCTACTGTATAAGGTTTGCATGTTTGACGGAATTCTTGACATGTATTTTAAAACTTCTTTGCGATGCAAGTTTATTTATATTCTTTGGTGATTAATTTTCAAAATTAGTTCATCTTTTCAAATTAAATTTGTTATATATGATCGTAAAATCTAATTTACTATAATTAAAGTGTTTGTTATTTCTGGCTTTTCATTATAAATATGTTCGTTAAAAGCAGTCATAAACATGTATGTTAATAAATGTAAATCAGTTTGGGACTTGAGATTTTGTTCTTTATAGGTGATTGTTCATTCTATTATGGTTCGTTATAATAGAGTTATGCTGTATTTCAATAATTCACTTTTATTCAGAAACTAAAGTTTAAATTCCACTGAAGCAGACTGATCAAAGTTTTCAATTGGTAATCATGGTATTGATTCAATTTGGCTTCTATCTTCACAATTTTGCAGGTGTTGCAATTTAGAAACTTGTATTACTGACTACAGATATCTAGCAAAATAAGCATTGCTTGCGATCCAATAAGGTTTACAAAATGAATTTAATAAAACATCCTAGATAATCATGCACATGACAGTGTAAAGCAAGCACCATATATAATAATGTAATAACAAACTTAATAAATTAGAAAGCAAAATTTGATGAGCGAACTATACAGATACTCAGTTATGCTCCTAACTGGTAAACTGTTGAATTCATGAAGTACGTTTAATCATGAAATTGTAAGCTATTAATTCAATTAATTGATATGCTATTTGTAATCGATTTTTCGGGAGTAATCAATTATTTGCCAGCACTAGTTCACATGGACTTGATGTTTTATTCTTAGGTAGATTATAGGTTTGCTCCAACTATTAGTTTACGTACGATTCTCGTATCAATACATTAACCCTTTCATACGCATGCGCTAGAATTGCACTGTTTGATAATCGGTTCAAGATACATGTTGGTTGGAATGTTATTCTAACGATTATATGAACTAATTTTAAATTAAAATTTAAATCAATGGATAAGGGAAACGGTTAATATTTATAAATTTGTACA